>CANUEP010197949.1:0-118492 GCA_947857235.1 Jatropha podagrica | reverse complement strand
CATCCGGGTTGTTGGGTTTCTGGTGGCGGTTGATTGTTTTTTTTTTTTTTTTTTTTTTTTTTTTTTTTTTTTGCAGAGATTCTTACTGGGTTCTTCTCAAATGCCGTTTCTGTTTTCATGAAATGGCTGTGGTCTCTCAAAGCCACAACTAAAACAGGTTTAGATCTCTGATTCAGTCACCCGCATTTTCCCTTCTTTTGTACTTCTTTCATAGCTTTGTATTCTGTGGTGTTTAACTCTTTATCTTGTGTGCTTGGAAATTGGTATCTGATATGTGGTTTATGAAATTGGTGTCCGCAGCCATATCTGGCCGTCCGATGATGAAGTTTGAGAGTGGGTATACTGTGGAGACCGTGTTTGATGGAAGCAAGCTTGGGATTGAACCTTACTCTGTGGAGGTGTTGCCTGGTGGAGAGCTTCTAATTTTGGACTCTGCTAACAGTAACATTTACAGGATATCTTCTTCCCTGTCTCTATGTAAGTGGGTTTTAGCAATTGCCTGGATATTGATGTGTTGACCGTTTTGTTGAATAACTATTTCTAGAATTCTAGTTTGTTTGGCGCTATCATTCTATTATACGATTTTGTAGACTTTTTGCCTTTACCAAACGTCCATATGTCAAAACTTTATTGGGTATAATTGGTTTGAATTGTATTAAAATCACAATCAAATTCAGCTTTTATAAAACCATAAGCAACTTCAATTTACTTGAGCTTACTTCTAGTAGGTTGCCTAAATTGGTGATTAGGTATTTGAGAAAGATATTCATTATTTAATAATTTGAGTTAGCTTTCATCAGACTTTTGCTTAAAATGTTGATTCAAGGGCTTTAAGTTGTCTATGACTATATGCAATTTTGTGTTTGAAGCCAGTTGTATCAAGTGGCAAGCATTAGAAAAAATATGTTTTAATTGTGCTCTAGGTAGATGAGATCCATAGAATGAATCTGGAAATAAAATATTGTTATTTCTGCTCCTTTTTGAAGCCTGTTGTCTCATGTGGTAGGCTATTGTGTGTAAATCAAATATGCTTTCATTTGTGTTCTATCTTGCCATGGAAAGATTGGATCTACATAATGTTCCATCTAAGATAAAATATCAGCTCTTGGCTAATTAAAAATGTTATGCCTCTTCAAGTGCTACATCAATATATAGAGATGGTTTTAGAGGATCCTATTTTCCTCTTGGAAATTAAAATAAATTTTTTAGAGAATCCTCCAAATGGCAATTGTCCGTATCCTCCTGCAGGACATAGCTGGTGTTTCTTTTAATAATAGTTGTTTGTTTGTGTACTTTAGGCTTTAGTCACTATTATAATGGGGAAAAAAGGCAGAGATGGTTGAGAAATAAATGCTTGCACGCACTTTATTTCTCAGGGAAAGGTTTATATTGTGTGAAATACCTTGCACATCTTTCTAGCATTGTGCAGGATTATAAATTAAGCATGGTGCAAATAGATAAGGTATATTACATCTTTGTTGCCAGTTGCTGTGTGTAAACTTACTTAAAGCAAGCATAACCTTAGCATGGTGCAATAATGTTCTACTTCTATCAAATTCAGCTGTTCTTTATTCATGCATACACCTGCTTCATTTCTTCATATGTATTAAACATAACAATTCGAGTCAGTTGAGCTTGTGGTTTTAAGATTTACCAAGATTTGTTAGATGTCTCTTGTTATCCTATTCATGAAACATCATTTTTCATGTCTGACACAATTAAAGATATTGTTCTGCATATTCTTTTGTTTCTTTCCTTATTCCATGTAATGTTATCTACTAAAATCATGCTGCAGACAGCAGGCCTAAGTTGGTTGCTGGATCGCCTGAAGGACACTCTGGACATGTAGATGGGAAGCTCAGAGAGGCAAGAATGAACCATCCAAAGGGGCTTACAGTAGATGATAGAGGAAATATTTACATTGCAGACACCATGAATATGGCAATCAGGAAGATAAGTGATGCAGGTAACTGCTATGTGTTCCAAATCCCATAGAAAATGTAACTGGGGCTTTATTGCAATTTTAGATTCAAGTCTAGATTTGTCTCTGCATCATTGTTTGATATAGATTTTTATAATCATGATAGGTTGATATTGCTGTTGGGTTTTTGAAGTTTGAAAAGGAGGTACTTATGCTGATATGATTGGAAATCTTCTTGTAGGGGTGACAACAATCGCCGGAGGGAAATGGGGTCGTGGAGGGGGCCATGTAGATGGAGCAAGTGAAGATGCAAAGTTTTCTAATGATTTTGATGTCGTTTACATTGGAAGCAGTTGCTCTCTTCTTGTTATAGACAGAGGAAACCGAGCTATCAGAGAGATCCAACTCCATTTTGATGACTGTGCTTATCAATATGGAACTGGGTTTCCCTTTGGTAAGTAGATCTTTCTATTGCAATTTAATATTCTACTGTTTGCTTATTACAACGGATTTTTTAGGTAATTATTTTGTTATTACAGGAATTGCTGTGCTTGTAGCAGCTGGTTTCTTTGGTTACCTGCTGGCTTTGCTGCAACGTAGAGTGGGAACAATTGTTTTCTCTCAGAATGTAAGTGTTTACTTTTTGCCATTCATTCCTTCATTCTCAGCAATTTCATGGCATTGAAATAATCATCATTTGCAGGATTTTCATACTTGCGTATGATTTTCCATTTCATTTTTTCAACTTGTACATGTGTGTGCTTTTTTTTTTTTGTCACTGGTTTGGCAATTGCATTAGTATAGTAGCTTTCAAAAACACAGCTCTCATGCCTTTGTCAACACAAAGTGGGAACAGGCAAATAAGCTCGAAACGAGAGTTCTAGCCAGTCTTCATGGAGTATCTCCTCAAAGACTGGCTAGTCTTTATTCACGTCATTGCTATGCATTGCCAAGTTGCAATGGTAGTTCAAATGTGTACTGCTCTGAACTAGCAAAAATAACTTCGTTTTCACTGATATAGTTTTGGCATTTTCTACCACTTGAGTCTAACAAAGCAAATGCTCTCAATCTTCTACCTTCCGAACGATCAGGATGCAATCAGCAACACAGGAAATCCATATCAGAAGCCCCTTAAATCATTCAGGCGACCTTTAATTCCGACCGAGGATGACCTGGAGAAGCATGAAGAAGGTTTCTTTGGATCCCTTGGCAAGCTTTTTGCCAGTGCTTGGGCATCTGTTGTTGAAATTTTGGGAGGAATAATTCCTGGTCAGAAAAAGAAGCCGCTAAGCTATCAATATCAAAACCAGCAGCAGAAGCACTCAAACTCTTGGCCTGTGCAGGACAGCTTTGTGATACCCGATGAAGATGAGCCTCCTCCTACCATTGAAACAAGAACACCAACACCAAGGAAGACCTACCCATTCATGTCCAAGGATGCAGAAAAGATGCATCAGTGGAGGCAAGGGCGTGCTTTCTATAGTGGGTGGGATGATGATCATCAACAGCAGCAACAGAAACAACAGCATCATCACCAGTATCAATCTACTACCCCACACACATACTATGAGCAGAGTTACGAGAAAACCAAGGAAATTGTGTTTGGTGCAGTTCAGGAACAAGATGGGAGACGTGAACCTGCAGTTATTAAGCCTGTTGATTATGCAAATCCCATTTATAATCACCACAGCATTCGCTCTCGAACCAATTCTACAGGTTATAGTTATGGGTATTGAATTATTGATCATATACAAGGAGATTTTTGGATTTGGCATTGGTAATGTTAGTCTTTAAAATTTTAGGGTATAGTTGGTCTCAAGATTTATTATGAGAGTGAAATATTTGTGGGAGCTGGCTTAGTGCCTCGAAATGAAAAGTTTATTTAGGTTTGGTCAAAATATTGTCAGCCTGTTGCATACCATGGCACTTCTATAAAACTGGTCGAAGAAATGAAGCGATCCCTTTTCCCCTTCTCAGATTCTTTGTTCCTGAATTCTGATATCCGCTCTATATTTGTTGCACGAAATTACATTCTTGAGTTGAGTTTTTTATTATTTTAAATTTGTGTTGCCCTTTTCAGGGGCAGGGGCAGGGGCAGGGGCGGAAGCAGAAGCGATTCTGTGTCGAACGTCCCAGACCTACCTACCTATTTAATTAGTTGAGTATTGGACAATTTCATCCATAAATGCAACAAAGCGAAAAAGAAGGAAAACAAATTAAATTCAAGTCCCGTGTCTATCTGATTTCGTAACAATGGTGAAGTTTCCTCGATTAGAGAAACAAATAGTGTTGAGTAAAGAAATCATTTTTTTCTCATAATTATAAAAGAGTACATCACATTGGCAAGATTATTCCATTATGCCCTCTATAAGAGGATTCCATGCGGATAAATTAGCTCCATCTATTACATATCAACGAGTAATTTTTGCATCCATTAATATTTCTAATCAGCAGCTATGGAAACCTGAAGGAAAAATGAAAACAGACGCATAAACTAAACCTCTCAGTTAAGGATAATATCTCAAATTCTCAATCCAGGGTGACAGCCACGCTAACATAGGCACGAGTCTTTAAAAAAAAAAAATGTAAACATGCAGAATTCACTAGCTAGCTACTTCATCTCCTCTTGACTAGACCCACACTCCCTATCATCGACTCATCCAGTGGCGTTGTTTCTTTAGCTACCATAGCAAATCCTATTATGTTTTCTTGTATCATAGTATCTATCCTCCTTTGGCTGTCCAACAAACCATCGCTTTTTAACTGATCACGTTCTTCTTGCTTGAAGATGTCATTCTTTGAAATTGGCAATTCAATGGGACAGCTAAAAATTATCAAGTCTTTCGATTCATCACTGGACAGTTGTGGCTTCTTCACCTCAAAACTATTTACATCAGAATCAAGCAAAGATACAGAGCCCTTACTCAAAGTTTGAGAATCTATACCCTCGCTCGAAGTTTGTGAACCTACAGTGTTGATCCTTAGCATAAGTTGCAAATGAGACAGGCTCAGCCACAAGAGCCTCCTCATTAGTTCATAAAGCTTGGTGTTAGCAACTGCGCTTCTGATGTCGAAGCAAAGCATCAGTATTGGCTTCACCAGCTTGATTAGGCAGATTTTCCATGTCTTGCTGGAATAAAGGGGACGGGAGCCTTCCTGTCTATAAATTTAGGTTAGAAAAGGTGCAAGCATTCCATTAATCTGAAGAAATATTATATGAACACAGAGAAACTTACATGAGAGGTAATATAAGGGCGAGTCACAAACCCAATGACAATCCCAAGTAAACATGAGAAAATCAGTCCTAGAAGATTTCACATAAAAGATTAGGTCAATTATCCACATGCATCATCAGGAATACTGGTTAGAAATGTCTCATGGTCCTTCCCTCTAACAAGGGAGTGAATCCCACTTGATGATAGTGGTACTCATAATTAATGTAATTATGGAGCGATCATGGGATAATCCTATTTATAATTCTTCCAATATAGCATAATGAATTTCCGCAAGGAATTGACCTTTCTTGAAACACAGAGAAATAAACCAAATAAAAATGCATTTTTAGGGTCCACATATTCAATAGAGAAATTTTAATTTACATTCCTTTGAAAAAAAAAATTGAAAGCAATCAGCAGAGGCTCAAGCATACGGTTGAGTCTAGATAGGTTAATTATATCGTATAAGCATGGGATAACAAGCTCCATAAGTGTGCTGGGAGGACTCTAGAAGACAGTAAGTTTGAGTCTAGATATTCCACCATCTCTGGCCCTTCTCACTATTACTGTATTGTATACTATACAAAAAAGCTAAATCCAATCATGACTTTCTTTCTATCAAGGAATAACAACATAATCCAGACAAAACAGACCATCAAAACCAAGATGGTTAAAATCCTTCGGAATCAACCATGTTTGACTTATTAGTTATCAGGCTAACCTCAAAAGATGACCCTGAAGTGACATTTTATAAGAGGATCATAGGTTAAAGATCCAACGAGACGTGCTTGTATTGTGATAAGTTTAATTTCAAATCGAAAAGCTAATGTTCTTATAGACTTGTACTAGACGAACCCCAAAAAAGGATATGCATAACCCACTATCCACAATCCATTCAACAACCCACCAGATTGAGAGTGTCTATAACAGTCCTCTCGTTTAAGACCAATCTGGCGAACCAATTGATTCCCATGATCTGAAATCAGCAAAGCACATTCTTCAGGAACAAAAGCCACCTCAAAATCACTAGAGAATGAAGCATTTTGTGCAGGACCATCCTTATGGCCCACTCCCTTGGAGTACCCTCCGGCGATGGTAGTCACGCCTAGAAGTAAAACACAAAGAACAGTTGTAGGAGTGAATACTAGCAGCAGCAGCAGCAACAGAAACGACACGCATAAACAAACTGTCGTGTAAAAGTTTTGGATGATCAAAACCAATATACCTGAGTTGCTTATCTTTCTTATGGTACCGTTAATCCTATCAGCAACATAAATATTGCCTTCAAAATCAACTGTAAAGCTCCTTGGCTTATTGAACCGTGCAGAACCAAGTTCCCCATCGGATAACCCGGCAACACCATCTCCAGATAACCGCTTGAACCCACTACCTGCAAATTTCGATAAAAAAGAAAAACAGGAATTAAAAAATCAGACCCCAAACAATCTATGAAAAGCCATTTTTAGATCCAATTACTCTGAGAAATGGGGATTGATACGGTGTAGAAGACACTATTGGAAGAATCAAGAATTATAAGATCGGAAGATCCAGGTCGAGAGAGGACCGCGTGAGGATTTATTTTTAGTTGGTGACCGTCGATCACAGTGGTTACAGTGTAGCCGTCTTCTAGTATAAGTTCCGCTGAAAGTGAAAGAAAATCTCGTCAAAAACATGCTTTCAAAACCAAAGTAAAAAATAAAAAGAATAAGAGATGGGTTAGGTTTCATATTTTACCATCGATTGAAACTATATTAAGAAGAGCGGTGAAGAAGAAGAAGACGACAAGAGAGAGTGAGAAGAGATGAGAGGCCATAAAAGTTGGTAGGAGAAGATTAGAAATGGTAAATCAGACAACGATTGCTTTAGGATCAGAGAGCAAAACTGCAGACCAAATAATACAATACAAGCAAAAGTTCCTAAGCAATACGGATCAAAGAGATGAAACAAATGGGTCTTTCTGTCCAGGTGCAGGTAGTCCGCATCTTCACAAGACCATCTTGCAATTGCATTGATTTACCCGTAGTCGTAGTGGCGAAGTGGAGGTGGTGGCCCAACGGGAGTACGATGCGTGGTGAAAAGTAATTGGAGGAGATGGTATTTGTGCAGGTAGTTTTTGTTTTCTTCGAAAATTAAACGATATCGTTTTTCATGGCTCCGTATCAAAGTTTTCAGACTGGACTGGCTGAGTAGGACGAGATTTGGTTCAATTGTTGATGAAGATTGTAGTAGGTTTTTGGTACAATTTTTTATTAATTTTATAATTTTCTTTTGAGAATAAAATTTTTTATTTGATTTATATTTATTTGATTTTAATATAAATAAAATTATTATTACTGTTTGATTTTAATATATATTTTAAAATAATTATAAAATCAAAAGCGAAGTCACTGTGAATTTATTTAATTTATAAATTATTAAAAATTGTAACATTTCTTTTATTAGAAATAGAATATAAGATATAATTATATTCTAATTTAAAAACAAAAGTATTTATGTATAAAAGAATAATTTTTAAATATTATTTATATTAATTAAAGAGATAACTTGAAAATATTAAAAATAATAATATATATTACTCTTATCATTAATCTAAACTCCTTCACTCACACAAATATATTAAATTAATTAAAGCTCAAGATTAATAATAAATCTATTTTTTATGTACAATTTATGTTTTGATTATAATTTAGAGTGTTATTATAATAAAATGTCAAAATTTACGATGAAATTGATATAAAAGTAAAATTAAAGTGAAATTACAACAAAAAATCAAAATTCAAATAAAATTGGTATAAAAATCAAATTGAAGTGAAATTACAAAAAAATTTAAAATTGTGAGTGAAATAATATATTAGACCTATAGCCATACTAAATTCTTTCAAGCAAGATGGATGTGAGTGAGCATATTGTGAGCCAACTAGTGGACTATGAAAGTCTATAATTCACCATGAACAATAAGTGTGATTTAGCCTAATTATGTTTTATACTTCAGCGCGGTGGTTGCTAGTAAAAATTTACCAAAACACTATCATTCATTGGCTAAATGCTATTAACTATTAATTACCGTAAAGACTCGAATTAGTGAGAAATTCGAGAAAATCAATCAATCACAATTGATTGATAAATATTTTTATTTATTTAATTTATTAAAATATTATAAAATATAAATAAATATTGAAAAAATCTAGGGGATTATACTACTTCTAGGGTAAAAAATGGGGGGGGCTAAACCAACCAACCAACCACACCCTTATTTACATTAACTAAGAAGGGTAAAAAATCAGGTGGTTTATGTAAAGGTACAGTCATTAATATACAATGAAAACCGGCAAGCCCGTTAATGGGAAATAGAAACTCGACTGTAAATAAATGAAAGCATTTTAAGGTGCAAATTGTCTCCAAATCACCACCAGTGATCTTACCATCTCTAACGACAAATCAAAAATAACGATTCACCTCGTGACAGAACACCATATAATGGACAGTCCGCATTCTTCGTTAACCAATCCAATCAAAGTCTGAAGTTAGCGTTTTACATCACCGTCAGGTACACCAATCACTGCACCTAATGAAAGTTTTGAGTGCGCATATTTTTTAATTTAATTTTATTTTATGTAATTTAATTTTGAATGATAATTTTTCTCAGTTTGCATTTCCTGGGAAGACAGAGTGCGAAACACACACAAGTACAAAGAAAAAAGAGCACTATTCTTCTCTCTCTCGTCTGTCTTCAGATCCAAATCTGTCTTCGTTCTCTGTTCTCTCTCAGATCCTAGAATTGACATATTCGGATCTTCGAGTATAGAGTTCGGGTCTATCCGTTTTCGCCGACTGAATTCGGAGGAGGCTAATTTTTGATCGACTCGGGTTTGTTATCATCTCACTTGGATCTGACTGAGCTTGAAAAAGAAGCTTCAAAACGGACCCAATCATGAATCCCTTCTCCTCTGGTACCCGTCTAAGGTGAGTTGACAATCTGACAGTTACCATTTTATTTCATCATTTTAGCAAACTTCCGTGTTTCTTGATATTTTTGGTGTTAACCAACCATACGGAAGCTGGAGTTTGCAATTCTGGTTTTGATTGGATTGAGTTAACTGAAATTTAAGTATAATTCGATTGGTTTCTATGTTTGGCATTGAATCTGCTGCGGTTTTGTTCCTTCTTTTTTTTTTTTTTTCGTAATTTGGTTATTGTAGCTGGAATTTGCTTCTTTTCGAAGGTCAATGCGCGTTTGATTTTGAATGTATAGAGTGGGTTAACTTCAGCTGATTTTTGTTAGTTGCAGTTAGAGGACAGTGAAATGTAGAGAACTCCTTGCCTTAGATGGTTAATGAAAGAACTTACAAATAATTTAGTTATGAGGGTTAAAGTTCTATTAGCCTCTAAAGACATTTTCCTCTTAACTTATTGAAAAGAGGTTAAAGGAATAGCATGGGAGTGTCAATGTATCACTGCAAGGATTTCTCTATCGTTTTTACCCTTTTTTTTTTAACTTCTAAGGGCCTTTCTCTCTGCTAATGATCCAAGTAACATATTTATTTTAAATGCTTCCTGTATAAGAAAAGGTGGATAATTCCATATGGAGGGTAATTCTTCTGGAGCACTTATGTATTCAAACCTTCGTAGAAGATTCATCTACTGGTAACTTAGGGGTTTATTCTGGAACTTGACATGTTTAAGAAAAGAGGAGAGCACCACTTCACCAGAGCTGCAAATCGTGCTTAGAATATGATATGATTTCTTTTCGGAATAACACTCTTGCAATATGCTGCTCTCTGACTGGGGTTTGAAGTGCTACAATTTCAGAAAAGTCTTTTTGGACCAGTTTTTATATGAGAAGATGTAAACTGATTATGTTTATTGTGCATGAGGTAAAAGTGTCAAATGTCAGTGCATAATCCTTCTAACTTAAAGCTTCTATTATAAAATTAGAATTAATAATAAAAACTGCTTTAAAGGTTCATAGTGGATTTTTAATGTAGCCATATACTTTTTTTACAGTATAGCAATTCCAAATTGATTTTACAGATGCCATAAATTAATGCACCCTACAGTAAGTAATTTACTATTCTGTTATAAAAATATAAGCAAAGAATGGAGGAGAAATTTAACTTTGTGCATTTTAATATCCTTTTTGGTAAATAGCAAAGATATGTAACTAAAAGGGTAAGGAGCGCATAGGACAACAGTGCATCTCGTTACCATACTTCTGTATGTGCAAGTGCAAGGCACAAAAGGTTATATATAATTGTAAATTTGTGTCAAAAGGTCTGTGGTGCAATTTGGTACTTGCGGCAAAATGTTTCCTTTACTAATTCAGGGTTTATCAGCCATGTATAGATGGGACCATGACCCTGAAAACATAAGTGTTTATTGCCCTTATTAGCTTGTATACTTGATTGAAACATTTTGCAAGGAGATGATTGAGAGGCTATAGCTTATATTTTTGTAGTTAATAATGGTACGTAATATTCTGCTTCCTTAAGTTTTTGATTGGTATGTTGAAGAAGATTCCTATAGTTATTAGAGGCAGGGCAGGAATCACTGTCCTGTACATAGGTGAGGAGGAAGGGAAAGAATTGAACCATTCTCTTTGGTAAAGTAGGTTAAGGGGGGGTAAAGTGTCTAAGTGGACTCAATAACATTTGTACCTCTATCCATTTCCAATCCATCCATTTGTAGCCTTTGGCTGGATCTTGGTGGTACTGGAGGAAATTCTTCTAGTTTTCTCTTCCATGTGTTACTCTCCCAACTAGGATACATTCTCTTTCCTTCCCTTTCTTGCCAGGGCTCTCCATCCTGACAATTCTTTTCGCTAAAAACATGAACTACACTCAAAGTGATGGGTGCAACTTATTGACAATCTGATTGTCTGAATTTCCATATCAAGATTATGGTTGTTGTATTCATACCTTATTTCTGTGCTCTGGAGATTTCTGATAATTAACATGCTTAGATATTGAAGTAGCTCATCAAATAAACATTCCATACTGATGGTAGTTAGACCTAACTGTAAATTTGGAAATGTCTATTATTGTGCAGGGACATGATTCGGGCTATACGTGCTTGCAAAACTGCTGCAGAGGAACGTGCTGTTGTAAGAAAAGAGTGTGCTGCTATTCGTGCAGCAATTAATGAAAATGATCAAGATTATAGACACCGTAACCTGGCAAAGCTCATGTTTATTCACATGCTTGGTTATCCAACACATTTTGGTCAAATGGAGTGCCTAAAGTTGATTGCATCAGCAGGATTTCCAGAGAAGAGAATCGGATATCTTGGCCTTATGTTACTTCTTGATGAAAGACAAGAAGTTCTAATGTTGGTCACGAACTCATTAAAACAGTATCCAATTTAATATTTTATATATATATATATATATATATATATATATATATATATATATGTATGTATATATTCTATTTGGTGTTATCTGTGTATGTACAAGGCCTTCCTAAATCCATGTCTTGACGTACAATAACCAATATAATGAACTTGAAACAAGGAAAGCCAACATTTTCATTTTTGGCAACCTTAACTTATTTACAGAGATCTTAATCACTCAAACCAGTATATCGTGGGACTTGCTCTTTGTGCCTTGGGAAATATTTGCTCCGCAGAAATGGCTCGTGATCTTGCACCAGAAGTGGAAAGACTGCTGCAGTTTCGGGATCCAAATATCCGGAAAAAGGTATTGTGGCTTTTTGCATAGTTTCATGGTTCTTTGGCAGCAGAATTCTAAACTTGCATTTGGTATGAATTATTATTTATTTTAGTTTCCGTTGGGTAAAGGGAAAAGGGATGTGGGCGTATGGGTGCACTGTCAGACCCCAGAATTGTGCTATACTCTGATTCTTATTCTGTGCAAGTAAAGATAAAAGCAGCTGAAAGAATGTGGCTTTTATATGTTGGTTATTTGATTCATTCATTGAATTCTTAAATTCGAAGTTATCTAACTTAACATGCTTTTTGTGAGATTTTTTTCCCTTTTTTCTCTGCATGGAGAAATTATTGCCAAAATTTATTATTTGGTATCTGTTAATGAAATTGTTCTTTGGCATAACTTTTTTTTGTGCGGTAATTTATGCTATGATGATTATCTTTTCACTTGTTACTTTTGTTTTTGTACTTTTATTTTATTTTCCTTGATTTTCTTGTAATTGACTGATGCTTTTTATGAATACAGGCAGCATTATGTTCCATAAGGATTATTAAGAAAGTACCTGATTTGGCAGAAAATTTCATAAATCCTGCTGCCGCCTTACTCAAAGAAAAGCATCACGGAGTCTTAATAACAGGCATCCAACTTTGTACAGATCTTTGTAAAGTCAGTCCGGAAGCCCTTGAATATTTCAGAAAGGTAATTGCCCATGGACTTTTTAATATGTTTACGAGAATATTTGGAAGTGTCTGGAACTCTTTTTCCTGTCTCCGCCCAACCCACACTAGGTTGTGCTGGAAAAGCTAATGTGAATTCATCTGCTTGGTTACATCGTAAAGCTTTTGCTCTTATTGGATTGTCATTTTACATGCATTTATATGGAATCATTTTTCTAAGCTATAGGTTGAGTTAATTTCGAGTGATCAAAACAATCACAAGATCAAATGTTCTTTGTGTACTAGTTGTGGCTATACCAGTTGTTAGTTCAGATCCATCTTTTAGTACTGAATAGTGAATACTGTTGCTTTTCTTAAAAACCAGATATAATGATTTACAACGTGAGTATATTTTATGGTCAAATTGCTGAATTTGAATTCAATGTGCAAAATTTTCTTTTGTCAAAGGAATGCTCATTTAATTTTTTGGTACTCTGTCAAAAACAAGCATGTTATGATATTGTTCAAATATAGCTATAATGTCGGAGGTTATTTTTCATAGAAGTAGCTGAACTTTTAGTTAATAACCTTTGTTAACCTCAGCAGTAATTTTTTCCTCCAATTATTACAAGTTGTAAAATCACTATATGCAGAAATGTACAGAGGGTTTGGTCAGAACTCTAAAAGATGTTGCAAACAGTCCGTATGCACCTGAATATGATATTGCTGGCATTACAGACCCATTTCTCCACATCAGATTGATAAGACTTTTGCGGATATTAGGCCAAGGGGATGCTGATGCTAGTGATGCTATGAATGACATACTTGCACAGGTCAGTTGCCATTTATGTTTTGTTTTCTTGGTTTGGATAGGATTTTGGTTTATTTGATATATTTCAGTTCTTGAAGACTTGAATTTCCTCTTAGGTTTCATCTGCATGTGTTAGCATTAAGTAGAAGTTAAGAGATGATGTAAGATAATCAACATTATCAACTTTAAGCTTTTTTCTTTTTAGGCTCCTTAATGCTGAAGCTTTTGGTTATAGTGGAATTGAACTAATTTAAGTTCAGTGGAATAGAAGGGTCCTCCGTAATGGAACTTTTCCTCGAACTTTTTGGAGAAACTAACTGGGTCTATGGTGATTAGAAGGGAGGGAGTTTTTTGGTTTGCGGGCTTGTGTTTGTGATGAGACAAGATTTTTGGAAAGGGGGTGGGGTATCTTGCTGAGCAGGTCGATTAGAGCTTATTTTTTTATTGTTATATTTTTTGTGTTCATGTGTTTCACTAGACTTCCTTGTGAGTCCTTATGGTAGTTTGTGTGTTTATGATTTGGTTCCTATATATCGAGATAAGATTCTTTGCTTGTAAATAGAAATCTTAATGTGTGCATTTGTGTATGGATGATTGTTAGTGATTTGAACATCCATATGATGGGAATGTGAAGTTGATTTTTCCTCTACAAAATTTTCTGCTGACGTTAGGAATTAGGATTTTGTACTTAATCGGTTATCATGCTTCTTGTTCCACTGGGCTTGAGCTATTTTAGGAGGCTATCAAATGATGCTTGCACTGGCCTTTTGTGAGTAGATCAACAAGTGAAATCCAACATCTAACCGTACTTTCCTTTCACAGTTATTCTCCTAATGCAGAAAACAATTTCTGGATCCTTGTTGTTTGTCCTTATTTTTAATTATAGTAAACTTGTCTGGTTTATTACTTAATTATTACCATGTGTTTCCGGCCGTTTTCTTCATGTATTAATAATTTTTTTGTTTATTTGCTGGCTTGGCATTTTCATAGGTGGCAACAAAAACAGAGTCAAACAAAAATGCAGGGAATGCGATTTTATATGAATGTGTTGAAACTATCATGAGCATTGAAGATAACGGTGGCTTACGAGTGCTTGCTATAAATATCTTGGGAAGATTTTTGTCAAACCGTGACAACAATATCAGGTTGTTGTCAAACAAAAAGAATATTCTGTTTATGACATTTTCACTCAGATTCAATTTTTAATTATATCAAATTGCTCAGGGCGTGCTCTGCATATATATATATATATATAACAGGAATTTTTGTCACAAATATATTTGGGTTTGTTTCTTTCATTACTCTTGATTTGCTGATCCTTTTGAATTGTTTTGCTAACCATGTTCATATTTAGTGATGTTATCTGCCTTTTTGTTGCTACACAATTAGGGGAATCTATGAACTTGTTGAAACAAATGACTCGATCTTTTACGCTATGTTAAAATTCTCACTGGAGCAGGTGATGCATTTGACCTTGTGTGTGTGTGGGTGTGCCTTTATGAAGTGAGGGAGGTGACACGTGTGTGTTGATAGCTGTCTAGGCACCCTCCTTGATTTAAGTTGGGATTTGGTGCATGTGGAGTTCTTAATTTAAGGAAATCTTTGTCTAACCCAAGCTGTTTAACATTGATGTCTGGCCATCTGAAGTTTCTTGGATTTTTAAATGCATTTTTTAGGCACATATAGCGGTTATACATTTCATGAATTGTATTATTTTTTTTTTTTAGATCAATAAGCTTGATTTTTCCTTTTTTGTCCTCTTTGTTTTTTAGATTGCTCAACCAAAATATAGAACTCATTCTTCCATTTGTTTCAGGTACGTTGCATTAAACATGCTGATGAAGGCCATGACTGTGGATTCTCAAGCAGTGCAAAGGCATAGGGCAACAATCTTGGAATGTGTTAAGGCACGTGTGCTTATGCTCCTCTGTTAATCGTTAAAGAAACAAACATTGAAATATCAATCATATTCATGAAAATGTTTGGGTATCACTAACACCTAAAATGAAAGGATGTATGCAATAAGAAGTTAGATGTTCTGGATGAATTTTGCGCTGGTATTTTAATATGTTTATTTTTTATTAAAAGAAAAACAATTAAGAACAAAAGTGAGGGGAGAAAGAAGAGAGAGAAGTGTTGCTGTAATAATACCTTTTTTTAATTTTTATAATATTTTCTACAGATTGATAAAGTTACTGAATTGAGAGTGATTTTTAAGGTTGGGTTGGCATTGTAACAATTTTTATTTCAGGGTCAACTTTGAAAGTTGAGTTATAGGTTGGGCTTTTCTTTCTATTTTCATGCCAGTCCATCTTCTTACAGTTTGGTATTTGTCAGTAATTTGAATTTTTGGTTGAGTTGCAAGCTGAATCTGAAGTATTTGCTTACTATTGCTGACAAAACTGAATCTCTGAACAACTTAGGAAGCCCGTGATTTGGCCTTTTTTCCTTTCAGGATTCGGATGCTTCAATCCGTAAAAGAGCCCTTGAACTTGTCTACCTCCTAGTGAATGAAACCAATGTAAAGCCTTTGACAAAAGAGCTAATTGAATATTTGGAAGTAAGTGATCAAGAATTTAAGGGAGATCTTACTGCCAAAATTTGCTCCATTGTTGAGAAGTAAGTTATGGAGCTTATAAATTATTATTTGTAGTTGTTCCTCTGGTTATTGGCATGGATTTTCTGAAATTTGCTGAATTGCTGCATTATTTCAATGGACATGATATTGAATCCACCTTTTTGTGAAAGAAGGGAATCAGTGTTATTGGCATGGATTTTCTGAAATTTCTGAAATTTGCTGAATTGCTGCATTATTTCAATGGACATGATATTTAATTCACTTTTTTGTGAAAGAAGGGAATCAGTAGTATCCTTCATGCATAGTATTTGGACTTGGCATATAATTAATGACTGATCTATAATGAATTAATGAGATACCATAGGCAATTAAAAATAGTGTTCTGAATGCCTTTTTTTTTTTTTTTTTTCTTTTTTGTGGGAATGCATTGCCTAAGTAATCGCCAATAATTAAGCTGTGTGTCTCAGGAGTTTTTTCCATAATAGCAGAACAAACATTTAATTTATTTTTGCTACACATGCATCAACATTTCATGTTTCTGTATAGTTTTCCCTCATTCGCATTTTTCTTGTCTATTCCAATAATGGAAAATATTGATTTAGTTTTTCTATGCTACGTCCCTATTTGCTTATATGAGCCCTCTTATAGACGGAGGGACAGAGGGTAATATGATTGAATTCAGTTTACCATGTCACTTAGAACTACGGCACCGAGATGTTTAATTTGCTTACTTCTGCCTTTTGGTGTTTTAGGTTCTCCCCTGAGAAAATATGGTACATTGATCAAATGCTCAAGGTTCTCACTGAGGTAAAAACTGAAGGCTATATCCTTTTGTCATCACTTCTGCTACATGCTTTAAGTTTTCTTGGGACGTTCCAATGTTTTGATTGTTCAAATAAGCCTTAGATCTTTTCTTCTAGGTGTTCTATTTAGCTTCAAGCATTGATAATTTTTTTACCCTCTTCATATTTCTTGTTCTATAATCATCCTCCTCAGCAATTTCATATGCAACTGCAGCCCACTGAATTGTTTGAGAACCTGTAAATGCAATTTATTTCAAACTAAATCATGAAGAAGGATGAGCTCTAGAATAATAAATTGAGCATATCACTGACCAATCCCTCAATTCATATGGCATCAATTAACCTTTGATGCAATCTTTTCTAGTGATATATTTTATTGTTAATATTCTGATCTGAATGTATGCTTAGTAGGCTGGAAATTTTGTAAAAGATGAAGTGTGGCACGCCCTTATTGTTGTGATAAGCAATGCCTCTGACCTCCATGGATATACAGTGAGAGCATTATACAGAGCATTTCAAACATCAGCTGAACAGGTATTCAATGTTGCCTTCTGATAGTTATGTGTCTTTGGAACCTATTGAGCATTCAGCTGTGCATTGTTAAGGAGAAAAATGTGTGATATCAGTATCACTCTTTTTGAAGGATTGTTCAAATATTTTCATCAGGAAACCCTTGTTCGAGTGGCAGTTTGGTGCATGGGAGAATATGGTGACTTGTTGGTCAACAATGCTGGGGTGCTTGACATTGAGGATCCTATAACTGTAAGTATAATCTTAGCCATATATCAACTTGTATGAAGTTACTGTCTTCTTATTCAAAGGGAGTATTGGGCTTCAGCAAAGCAGTATTATAACAAGTCCTAGCATGCTCTTAACTACAGGAGCTTTTAATCAAAATTTATTGAAGCAATACTATTATGAATCTGCTTTGTTATTTTTCCATAGTCTCTACCTGACATCAAAACATGGAATTTAGAACAACACAAACTCATTGTCAGTCTGTGATATTCAGAAATTGGAACTGTTAAAATATGTTATTGCCATCCCCTAAATATGCTTCGTGTTCGATTTTTTATGTGATTTCTTGCGTATCCAGTGGTACAAGTATGTTGCTGACATACTGAAATGCGAAAATAAGTGTCAGCACTGAAATAAGTGATATTGGAATGGTCTCATGTTCCTGTTCTTTCCATTTGTTATTAGAGATTAAAAGCCCCAGTATAGGAATATATATTAACATTGATTCATTATTCATCACCCCCTGCCCTTCACCACACCCCCCCTACCCCTCAACCCCACCCAAAAAAGGTGGAGAGAATATGTTAGTTTGATTCTTCATGGTTGGTTTTGTTTCAGCTCTCTCTTCTTGTTTGAATGGCCTGCTGAATTTGAATTTTCTAACCAGGTAACAGAGTCCGATGCTGTGGATGTTGTTGAAATTGCTATAAAGCGTCATGCTTCTGATCTCACTACTAAAGCAATGGCTTTGATTGCTCTTTTAAAGCTCTCTTCCCGCTTCCCATCTTGTTCAGAGTATGTTGTTTGTTGCTTCTTTTGCAATTTTGCTACTCTTTCTTTCCTTGCAATTTTGTAGTTGCTCTTCTCATTGCCTTCCATTTTATTAAGCTGCATGAATTGAAGTTTGTGGAAACTCGTAGAAGAGGTTATACACATTTACTGATGTCCAAACCTGCATAGACACGACAAATTAGATGGAACTTATTACCATGATTTTTTCAGAAGTGAAAGGCCATAATTAGTTGCATAAGGATATTTTCATTTGTATGAATTTTCCTTCACAATTGTCCTAGTCACGAGCTTAAACTTAAATGGAAATAAAATGTATTTCTTGTGAACACGTTCTTGGCATTTTTCAGTTGGAGACCCTATATAGCCAATTTTTTTATAAATGATTTAATCATGCAACTCCCTTTTGTTCTTATGAAGTGAAAAATTAAACTATACTTTTTGATGATATTATGGGAAGATTTGTAATATATGGCCTTGAATAATTTTGTAGGAGGATTAAGGGTATAATTGTCCAATGTAAAGGAAGCCTTGTGCTCGAATTGCAGCAAAGATCTCTTGAATTCAATTCTATTATTGAGAAGCACCAAAATATCAGGTTCCAATAAAAAATTTTCCTGCTTTAGCATATTAGCCTCCTAAATTTTCCTAAATTACTGCAATCTGAGCAATTCTTATACTGATGGTTGGGTTCATGCGTGCAGATCTACTCTCGTTGAAAGGATGCCAGTTTTGGATGAGGCTACTTTCAGTGGAAGGAGGGCTGGTTCCTTGCCGCCAACTGTTTCAACATCAAGTGGAGCATCACTTAATCTTCCAAATGGAGTTGCTAAGCCCTCTGCAGCTCCTCTTGTAGATTTACTTGATCTTTCAGATGATGTTCCTGCACCTAGCTCATCTGGTGGTGACTTTCTTCAGGATCTTCTTGGTGTTGATTTATCACCAGCTTCAACACAACCAGGTTAGATTGGGATATTTTGTGGTGTAAACCATGAAAGTATTCAAAACTGAACCTTTTAGTTTCTAAGAATCTACTTCTTCTTTTTTATAGTCTATCCATTCTTCATTTGCCCCAGGCCAGGTCACACGAGTATGAAATGGTATTGTTTAGTTACTTTTTCTGATGCACCATCTCCAACCCTATCCCCAATATGAGATGGGATTCAGTTAAAATCATACTCCTATTTGGTCGAATATGAGATGTTCCAAACATTGCATGTTCTTATCATCTTTTATGTTAACTAACAATTAACGGTGTCATAAAATAAAATCTCATAGATGTTTGTAATTTTGGTTGAATTAGATGTAGGTTTAGGGGGGCATGGATCTAAATGATTTCATAGGTGTGACGCATTACAAGTTTAACTGACTCTTTCAGTTTAAATGCTGTTCAAATCTATAAATAATTCATTCCTTGAATTTTTCGAGAATTTGAGAGCAGTAAAAGTGAAGTCTCCAGGGCTTCAATTTTGTCAATTATTCTTGTTGATGTTCATTTGTTATTAACCAATTAACTCGTACTATGCCGCGTTGATCTTGCGTGAAGCATCATATTCTTCAATTTCCATTTGGGGAACTGTTCATCAGTTTAGATATTCAGTTGTTGGACAAGGAGCTTGCTTTTGAAGTTGAATTGTTTTTCTATTAATGTATGTTCCGTTCATTGTTGATGAGTTATGCTAATACTATTGGTTGTAATGTGTTTTTTAGGCACAAACCAAGCTTCAAAAACAAGCACAGATGTTCTTCTAGATCTATTGTCCATTGGAACAACCCTTCCTGTACAAACCGGTCCATCTACACCTGACATATTATTATCTGGTCAAGATAACCAAACGCCAATTGCTGCATTAGACGCACTCTCATTATCCCTACCTTCTGTGCCAGCCAGTTCTTCTGTTGGACCTCCTCCTGTGATGGATTTGTTGGATGGCTTTGCTCCTAGCCCATCAAAAAGTGGTGAGTTCTCATCCGCCTTGAAATTCTGTTTGGCTGCTTTTTAGCATCAATATACTGATTAACATTATCTTCCTTGAACAGAGGACAATGGTCCAGTTTATCCATCTATAGTTGCATTTGAAAGCAGCAACTTGAGGATAACATTTAACTTCTCAAAACCAACTGGGAACCCTCAAACAACATTAATTCAGGCCACTTTTGTAAATTTGATGCAGAATGCATTTACAGATTTTGTTTTCCAGGCGGCAGTTCCAAAGGTAAATCCGAAGTTGTCCAATGAGCATTCAATTTTTCAATTATGGTTTCTCATTATCTGTTTCTGTCCTGCTCAGCGTGAAGTTGTGTTTTATTTCCTATTTTTCCCATGTCTTGATTTTAAGGACCTTAAATGTTAAAGCTTGTTGTGTGCATAAAAATGCCTAGGATTTTTGGTTAATTGATTTGTGGTCTGAAACTATATCGATCCAGTTATTGTTTGAAACTTTTCATGTTTCTCTCAACATGCGATTCTGATATTTTTCTATTATCAATCTGCAGTTCCTTCAGCTGCACTTAGATCCAGCTAGCGGCAATACACTGCCTGCAAGTGGTAATGGATCAGTCACACAAAGTTTGAGAGTAACTAACAGCCAACATGGCAAGGTATATGTGTTGCATTTTCTTTTAATATTGCTCAATGTCCATTTTCTGAATTCCAGAGCATTTTAAATTTACAGAGACAAAAAATATCATCTAATATATATCAGATTTTCTGGTAACCACCTTGTTTTTCTATGTGGGAAACTTATGTTCAGTTGATTTGGTTAATTACAGTGTATATGATTTGGACTTTGATCAATGCTTGTAGCTTTATACTTTTCTCGTTGTTCCTGGTTTGCCTAGCTGTATCACACTACCCATTGTTAAACCTTAAATCAGTTCCTTTTGAACAACCACAAGTTCCTTTTAGATGTACTATTCTCAGCGAAAATTGAATGTCTTTGAACTGACATCTAGCGGGAAGGAGTTGTGTTTAAAGAGAACCCTCTTACTGGTCTTCAGTCTTCAACTTCAAAATCTACTTCTATATGTTGCTTTTTTTTGGCAACCAATGAAACAAAATCAATGATATCTTACTCCCTTTGGCTGCCTACCTACCCTTGCTTAATTCAATTATTGTCTATTTACGATCACCTTTCCTAAACAGAAAGGTGGATATTTGGGACTTCCTCTGACACTTTAGTTTTAAAAATTGAGCTAGAAATATAACGACTTTTTGCAGTGACAATCTGAAATTTCACTTTGTACGTGCTATTTGTATTTCAACAACTACATAACTTATCCCAATTTCTTGGTTTGGCTATACATAATTTTATATTTCCTTCTTTTCCCTTGTTTCCTGACTACATGGTGGTATTAGATGGTTACATACTTGATGTTTATTTCCAGAAATCGCTTGTGATGCGCATAAGGATAGCTTACAAGATTAACAGCCAAGATATGTTGGAAGAAGGACAAATCAACAACTTCCCTCGGGACTTATGAAGTTAATTGGTCGAGAAAGTGCTAATGATGCTATGTATGAGCTTCAAATTTTTTGGCCTCCGAAAAAGGTTCATTTTACTGTTTGTAGTGATAGCAAAAAATTGTCTTGTTTCTATTCTTCTACTCGAGGGCAGTATTGTAGCAGTTGAGATTTTTGGCTTGATTTTGGGATTGTGCCCCATGTCTCTCACGCTTTTCCCTATTCTTTTCCCCTTAGGTGATTTGTGTACATTATTACAAGATTTCTGTACGCAGTTGTGAGAATTAAATTTTGCCTTTTGAGGCTCATAGAGAAAGGATCTGGTGCCATAATGAAACTTTTTTGAGTTGCTGTGTAGCGCTTTTTGAACTTTCCTCAGGTCTTGTTTAAGTTAATATTTTCTTCATTTCAATTTCAAACAATGACACTGTAACATATATTTATTTTGCACTTTCAGTGGATCCATTTGTTACATGTTAAACGTAATTTACTAATCCACATTGAATCTTTATCTGTTTCAATTCAAACGAACGGTCATCTCTCCCAATGCGAAATTGAAGTTCTACAGTACTATTATTTAAATGCATTTGTTTTTGGCTTATAAATGTTGAAGGGCTTCTTAGCTGGCACTGACTTGAAGTTTACGTGAATGCTGATACATATGGACGACAGCTGATAATATCTGTCGTTTCAAATTTATTTTTTTGAGTGTTATATGATATATATTTATAAACTGACAACAGATCCTACAAAAATGATATCGGATTCTCTTCTCAACTGC
Organism: Jatropha podagrica; assembly: GCA_947857235.1. NCBI lineage: Eukaryota > Viridiplantae > Streptophyta > Magnoliopsida > Malpighiales > Euphorbiaceae > Jatropha > Jatropha podagrica. The sequence goes on along the minus strand of CANUEP010197949.1, from coordinate 96,073 downwards.
CCATTAATATATGCTTATTACTTTGGAATAAGGAAATCTACTCTTAGTTCTCTGCTCAAGTCTCCAACCACTCCCTCTCTTGACAATCTGTAATTTTGCATTATTACATCAAGATGACATGGGATATAGATCATGTTTACTGTGCCATATGTGACTTGTGGACTTGGTATTATTACAATGATCTCTACTTGCCAACGACTACCGCTGCAATCATTTCCATCTTTTCGTCTTACCTGATGCCTATCATCTTACGTTAGCGGCTACAGTTGCACTTGGCTCAAAATCAAACTGCACTTCTTATGGATTTTGTTCTCTTATATCCAAGGGTGCTCATTTCTGTGAGTTAAATTACCAATTACATCATTTTTTTTATTATGTAAAATACAATGCAAAAAGTTTCAACCTTTAATCTTCAATCTAAAATCATTAATCTCGAATACCATGGATAAGTAAATTAATTAATAACTCAAAAGGTTTTATTATTTATTAAAAGAAAGAAAAAAACACATGCGCTCTTTATTATTTACTAATATGCCTGATTATATATTTAATTTAAAAAATTATATTTATAATTTAAATTTTTTTTGGAAATTATTTAAATTAAATAATATTTATTTTATATTCAAAATATTAGACTAAGTGTATAAAAATTAATGTCTATAATAAAATTATAGATTTTAATTTATTTTTAAATTAATATAATAATATAAATTTAATCATAGACGTATATATATCATTCTTAATGATAATTTCATATAAACAGTTTTTTTTTTTATTTATCAAATTTTTTCTAATTTAATAGAATAATAGAAATTAAAAAATAAAAAAATATATCAATGTTGGAAATAAATTATATAAGAATTATAAAAATTACAAAAAAAAATGATTTTACCAAACCTCAAAAAACTCTCTATTTATAATCTAATAATAAGCATTAATAGCAACTCAGCATACTATCAATAAAACTAATAAAAAAACTAAATATTGCAAATTTAAGACAAATCAACATTGAAACTTTCGGATATTTATTATTAATAAATATTTTCACTATTAATTTTCTCTATCGTTCTTTTAAATATAAAATTTTCATTCATAATAATAAATTATAATGATACTTAATGTCAATATTATAATAATATTAATTTAATAGATTAGCTATAATTAATATGATAATCAATATTAAAATTAAGATAATTTTTAGTAAAAAATAGATTATAATATCAAAATAATTTAATTATTTAATACATATTAACATGATAATTGAATGACAATTAAGATAAATATTATATACTTTTAATTAAAGAAGATATGTTACAATATTATAATTATTTACTAATATGTATTAATTATAATAATTAATATTTATATTTATATAATAATATAATTAATAATTAAATTCTATATGACATTGTCAAAAATTTAAAAGTCTCATGTATGTGCTTATCATAAAAAATTTTATATGGTAAGAGCAAGAGAATAATATTTATTTTAAAATGCAAGATGTCAATTTCATTGAAAAAAAAAATACTTGCTTTACATATAACGATTTATTAAAACGTATTTTTAATAGAAAAAAAAATGTTTTTCTCCTTAGTTTAGTTAATCATTTTTTGATGGGCGGGGCAGAGCATGTCATTAGGAGGGCACTCCATGACCCAACACTTCAACCCCACACTTCATGTCAACGATCCGAATTATGGCTTCTCATCACAATAGTCCCTTAAATCACTTTTCACAGATCCCACCATCATCACTCAACCCAGGGGAGAAAAAATTGTTTTAGCTGAGAGAGAGAGAGAGAGAGAGAGAGAGTAAAGTAATGCCCTTCGTAAAGCAACACGAGACTCTGACTGACCATAGATTACCAGGGCAAGGCCTAAAAGAACTTTTCATTTTTAGTTAAGTCTTCTCTTACATTAACAGCGGGAAAATGGGACTCCAGACCCTGTCACAGTTCAATTATTCAGAAAAGACTTATACATTGAGTGTGTGTCTATATATATATTTTTTCACATGGAAAATAAAGGACAACATATTTTATTAATAAATGATTTTTCAAATTTTGATTCAACCACTGATTAGGCGTACAAGACAACTGCCTCTACCTAGTAAAGTCGAGAATTTTGTCCAATTACTCATTCAGATATCACCAGCAAGGCTTTTGGAAAATGCTAGTTTGCCCTTAAAAATACATAAAGCCAAACCCAGGACAGTAGCACACGCGAAGGATTAAAGTTAATACAAAAAAGAATAGCATTTTCTCTGAAAAAGAGAAAGACAAAAGTAACATTACCACTTCGCACTAAAGTGTTAAATTAAAGAAGAAAAATTCTCAGAAGCTGCATTCCAGTGAAAAGTGAACTATTGATAATCAAATTAAAGATGAAAATAAAGTAAAAGCCACAAAAGAAATGTGTTAAATAATTCGATTCATTTATATTATGTGAACAGTACAAATTAAAAGAAAGCACAGAAAAACAGTACCTTCATGTACTCTGGGTTCTATAACTCCGTGGCATACCCACAGCTAAAGAAGTATCCATTGGGGTTTCTACTGAAGGACTTGGGAATTTACCCTTCCTAGACCATTGCCATACCTTGGAAACTGAAAAGCTTTCACCTTTACTTCTAATGTTAATCTTCTTCCCTTCAACATCCCCATCAACTGATGAATTCCCATTTTGTCCATTTCTTCCTTTCACAATTTTAACACCTCTACCAGGAAGTAAAGCCACTTGCAATTCTAAATCAGCAACAATATATTGGTATGACCCCATTGAATAACATCGCCTTGCATCTAAATTACTACTACTGGTCTCTCCAATTCCTCTTTCTACAGCTTCATTATTTGAGCCTTTAAATTTCCCTAATCTAACAGAAAAAACTCTCTTTGAATTGATTCTCTCATTCTCTACTGGTTTTTGGCCTAAAGAGACTCCATTTGCTGAATTGTTTGAAAACCCATCTTCTTCCCTCTGTTCTTCAAAATCAAAAACTGGGTTCTCAAAAGGAAGCCCTGGTGTATAAAGGTTACCTCTACAAAGGGGGCAAGTTGAATTAGACAATAACCAAGTGTCTATACAATCAATGTGGAAAGCATGACTACAAGAAGGGAGCAATCTCAAGTTGTCTTTCTCAGAGAATTCACAAAGGCAAACAGCACAATCGAATGGCTCTTTTAGACCCATAATTTCTTCATAGAGAAAAACAGGTAATGCATCAATAAAAGCTTGATCCAGTCCCGAATCATGAAGATGGAAGAGTTGCTGTAACTGTCTTTGGAAAGCATCAGACCCTGACATTTCTGGGTATCTATTGGATTCAGACACTGAAGAAGAAGTGGAAGAAGATCTATGCTTCATGAGAAATCTAACAAGCAAGTGGAGAAGACCAGAAATGAAAAATATAACAGCTAGAATTACTATAATAAAAAGGATAGCTGGGCTTATTTTGTTACCAGAAGAAGATTGTTTCTGGTAGTCACTATTATATGGCAATGAAGGAGAAGATGAGGAAGGAGAGGAAGAAGTTGAATGCAAATAGTGAGGATGGTAAGACAAGTCACCAGCTTTTTGCATAATTTGAGACTCAATCCAAGACATTTTGCTTGATTAACATATAAAACCACAATCAATTCTTTCTTTCTTTCTTGGATTAAACAGTCTCACTCTTTGAGATCAAACCCACCGCATATATTGAAGCAAAAAAGCGAAGGCACAATATTTCTTACATTTGCAAGAAACCCAGTACATTTCACTCTCAAGAATTTGAAGAGAAACTTATGGAATCAAAATGATTGCTTAAATAAGAGATTTTGGAGATTAAAAAAAAAACAAAAAGATGTCATTTTATGCCCTTGCTTTGACATGAAACACAACTCATTAGTTTACAAACAAACTGAGAAAAAAAAAAAAAGGAAAAAAAAAACCTTTTACCACTTTTAAGATGTAGTTGTCATTTACCTACCTCAGTCCCTGAAAAAATAATCTGCCATTAATGGAGCTCATTATTCACTTTGATGAGTCTAGCTTGGAAAGTGCTTGTTGCAGAGTCCGAAAAACAAAAAATGAGAAAACAAAACAAAAGAAAGAGTCTGGCTTGGAAAGTGCTTGTTGCCGAGTCCGAAATACAAAAATGAAAAAACGAAACAAAACAGAAAGCAAGAAAACCCTAATAAGAGCAACGGAAACTCTTTTGAGGGGTTTTGTGATTTTTTTTTTTTTTATATATATATATCTTAGAAGGAAAAAGAGAAGCGGATGGAAATGGAAGAGTGGTGGAATAGCCGAACAGGCTAGTAGCTTCCAAAAATGAATTTGTCCAGGGACCCATAAAGAACGGTAAGGGCAAAACTGTCTTTATAACATTTGTTTTTTCAATATTTATTTCTTGTGTTGTGTCACGGAAAGTTATCGATCAATGATAGCAATCGCCCTTTTCATTTTCTTCCCGCTACGGACTTTTCCTTTTACGCCGTGAAAGAGAGGAAAGAAAAGATAAAGTAGAGACTAAAACAAGAGTGGTGAGTTTTTTTTTTTTGTTTTTTCCTTTTATTTTGATATTATGCTAAGAAAGAAAACTGAGAAGAAAATTTGTTTTATATGGATCAAGAAAAATATTTACCTTGTAAAATATAATTTTTAACAACCTATGTTTTATTTTTCAGTTTCAGTATGGAAATTAATTAAAAATAATTAAAATTTATAAGTTATGAAACTATAAAACTATTTAAAATTACCGAATTTCATATTTTAAAATTATTATTAAATATGAGAAAAAAATATATAAAATAATAAATTATTCTCCCTTATTCCATTTTATTTGATTGTTATTCCTTCTTTGAATGTCTAAAAATATTTGCAAGATTTTTAAATTTAAATATATAAATAATTATTTTTTCTAATAACATTTATGATTATCTATTAAATAAATAATTTTTATAATATCTTAATGAGTTAATGATAAAAAGAGATAAAATAATTTTTATTGACTAAATTTTTAATATACCTATTTTATCAAACCATGTAAATAAAATAGAACGGTATCTGACGATAAATAATATCTAAAAATCTAAAATATTTTCCTAGTATGTTATTTTTAAAAAATAAATGGAGACTAAAGAATAAAATATTATTACGAACAATTTTCGATATGATAGGTGTAGGGCTTATATAGACATGGCCTTCGAAATGCTTCAATAACCATTACATAAATTATTTGGTTTAAATGCCTTTCATAATTTAAAAAAAAAAAAAAAGAAAAATACGTTTCACAATTTGACTTGGTAAAATTATAAATTTTAAATAATCTGCATCGGAGCTCGATTTTTCAACCGAGCTTAAACTTGAATATACCTTTATTGGGCCAAATTTGAACTCAACTCTGACTTATTTCCGTCCCTTCTCACTTCTAAACTCTGGATGCTCACGTGATATCAAGTCGTAGGTGGCACCGGAAGCTATCAAATACTTCGATAAGAGAACTTGTAGCCTAGCCCAAGTACATTACTGAAATCAAGCCCAAAGCCCAATACAAAAAGAAATCACAACTGACGTTTGACGAGCCAAAGCCCAATACACAAATGCTTAGATTATTGACAATATATGATTCATAGAACCATGTAGGATACCCACTAAAAACAAATGCTTTTAGATTAATTTTAAATCTAAATTAAAAAACAAATTTTATCATCTATCCCACGTCTCATATTTAATTAATAATATTTGCGAATACTTAAAAATGCAAAATCCATTTAGTTATTTTGTGTATAATAATTTTTATTTAGTAATTAAATATTCATAACAAATCCAATTATAAATTGATATATCTCAATTATGTAAATAAATACGGGCCAGAAATATTAAAAGCCCCAATTCGGACAATGATGTTGAATGGCCCAATTCAAAATATAGGCAGTGGGTTCACAATCTTTTTCTCCGCGCTCCGTTCAATTCCACGAAACCAAAGAATTCATTTATTGCATAAAGGAGAATTACTCATTTATACAATAAGGTTGTGTTGAGTAGCTTTTAAAATTTTGATCAGTCAAAACACTATACGCTATTTAAAAAATTATTCAGTGATATAAAATTTATATTAACCTTTAAAGCTTATATATAATAGCATTTTATGAAAAGTTAATTTATATAACTTTTAACAAAATATCTAATTTTACCGAATATATATTCTAAGTCTATGTCATAAAGTTATTTGGTGCAAACAACAATATTATTGACGATTCATGAAAGTAAAAAGAAAAGGACAAACTAGTAAAAACTTGTTATATTTTTCTAAATAACAATCAATTATTAGTTTAATATATGAATAATTCCATATACCGGAGTACAGGAATATCAAAAATTGAAGAAAACAAAGAAAAGAGAGAGACCTTTATATATAAAGCTGCAACTGAAATATTATAGAAATTGCATGGCTGGCAATAAGCAATAATAAAGCAATTGAAAAGATGGTAGGACATGGCAATGGTATGTAAATTGCAAATGATGTCTTAATATGTACATACAGAGCTTCCTTCCATTGGGTTTATATATATTATGTCAGCTACAGATAGCCAGTAGGTAGCCATTGCTTGTCCTGTGTACATGTGGTTTGATTTAATGTTGTTTGGACAGTTGTTTGCAGTTCTCAGGTTTGGTCTGGTTTAATTTGATGCTTAATTTGTTGGAGAAGCAGTTTTTATTACAAGATTTGGAAAAAGAGAACTTCTCTTACAGCTAAGGAAATTTGCTTTTATTAATCAATAATAATAAGGAGAGTGTCATTATAAATGAAATTATTATATTGTTTATATACTGAGCATGGTTTGCTCTGTGGGTCCAAAAGAATAGAAGTAAATTAGAACACCCCTAATAAATTGCTCCTACCGACAGTCCTGCCGACCTTGATGTCCATGAGAGAGCACCTGGGAATGTTTTCTTACATCTATATCTCTGTGTGTTACTCCGTCAAGTGTCACTTGTAGTGATTAATTAATCAATTTATTTATATATTGCATTTTTTGACGAGTGGATTTGAAATTCATTTACTTTTTTTTGTTTCCCTTAAAAAATTTACTAGCTTTGATAGAATTCAATTCAATCACAGCTATTTCATAGTATAAAGCAATAATGTTTTTCCCATATAACAACAAATTTTTTAATTATTATTATAAATTTGCAGTAAACACTCAATTCACTTAGCCATATGTATATGATTATCACTGTATCGAAAACATGAAGTAATTAGATACTTGATACATATTTATTGAATGCCAATGTTGCATTTATATATTTCAATATTGATAAGGTTTTGAATCCAGTAAATGTTTATTTGATTAGAATGGATCGTTATATGTGAAAGTTTCACATTAAGCTTTCTTTTTGGAAGATGCTAAACTAAAATATTACAAGAGAGAAGAAATGTGTCTGTACCTAGCTAGTACTTGAACCAGTGCAGCAGGCTTAAGAACTGGCTTATCTTTCAACTTAAGGCCAAATCGAGAGAGAGAGAGAGAGGTAATTTGAATGGCCAAAGAATGTAAAATATATATTGAATGTGAAAGTTGAAGCCCTAAAAAGGAAATATGCAAGAAGAGATCAAAAAGCTATATATATATATATATATATATATATATATATATATATATATATATATAGCTAACAATCTTACTCAAGAACCGAGATTAACGCTTCATATTGTACTATTTAAGTTTTTAAAAAAGCACAATTCGAACGATATAGAAACTAACTAGCTGCTGCTGCTGGTGTAAAATCTTGATAATTGCTTAGATAGATAGCGAAACAAGCTACAAGAAAAGAACATGCATTAACTTTAATCGTATTACAGAAGTAATCTACTCAATAATCAGGTCTATAATATAAATTAAACTTAATATATATGCCGAAAAAATAATTGGAAAAAAAAAAAAAAAACAGACGCTACTGTATCAAGCTTTGGATCATGGCGTATAAATCTTGGAAAGAGCTTGCAAAACATTAACTTGCAACCTCAACTGCAATATATAATCAGCCGTTTTTAAAAAAAGACGGTCGGGCTGCAACCCTTTTCCACCTGGAATTAATCTCTGCAATTTCTTCACCTTCCTTGTAACCGACCCGCGAACAGCTCTCCTCCGTCTTCTCCTCCACTTTACCTTGCTAAAATCTCTGCATTCGTTGTTGTTTTCCATATTGCTGTGTCTCTTTGTATAGAAAATTGAAAAAATACAGGTAATGCGGGCAGGCTAGTTATAGTGTAGCTTTCTTGAAGTTCATAGAGAGAAAATAAAGCTCAAAAAAAAAGTTTGAAGTTTGAAGTTTGAAAAGATCCAGAGAGGAGATTAGAGAAAAGGAGAGCTCCAAAATGATGAGAAAGGGTAAGGAGTTCTGTGCGATAGTTATAGTTACAGAACGGGCCATGTGAGCCGGTCCATGAATATCATATTAGAGGTGTTTTTTCAATTTTTACTTATTTATTTTTGGACGATAATGAAATTTCTTTTTAAAAGAAAAAAAAAAGAAAAATTATTTTTGTAGAGATTTCGATGACACGCTCAATACTTTGTCGTTTTGCGAGATGTGGAGGTTTGTGGTTTGTAGATTTGTGGGGTGTGGGGTCCATTCTTGCTTTTGCTTTCAACGACCTACGCACGTGTCTGACAGCTCTCTCGCACGCTCACGCCAGCCACTAACTCTCACTTCAACCATATAATCTGTCCTCGTAATCCCCGAATCCCGACAGTTACTTCTCTTACACGTGTCAGGATTTTATGAGCCACGTCACCTTCCAACCACTGTATTTATCTTAATGCAAACGATTTATTTTTAAATCATTTAAAATAATTGCAAAAACTTATTCAATTGCTCTAAGTAAGAATTTTTCCTAGAAAGAATCAATAAGTAAACTTATTATTACTTCATCAATTTTTATAATAAAAAACAAATTTTTAAATGAAATTTGGATTTGTTCTTGTCTGGTATTTAGAGTTGTGGATTTAAAAAAAAAAAGGATTATAACTGTAATTCTGTTTATTATTAATTTAGAGAACATCAATTACATATTTGATACTTTGATATTATTAATTAATACTTTCAAAGATGATATCTGATATTAAGCCTTTTGTTCTTTAATTTTCCATCGAACAAAAAAATATTTGCAACGACGCTGGATGATTTACAAATGAAAAATACATAAATTTATCGTAGGATTTTAAACATTTAACGGAGCGAAGAATAAAAAAAATGCTCGTCAAAATTGAAATTCTGTGTTGCCCTTTCAATCTATATGTATTTCATAATATTCTACGCATATTATAAAAATAAAAAAAACAGTTTGAAATTTAAATATTCCTTGTCGAAGAGCTTTTAGAACTGTGGACTGGAATTGTGTGGCCAACATATCAACCCATCGAGAGGGGAACTTTTGTGTTTGATTTTTAGGACAAGCTTGCAAGTATTTTGTCCAAGCCTCTTCTCTAGTTACTCATCCAGTCCCAGATAGTATTTTGTCAAACTTTTATTTTTTTTATCTCTGCTGAAAAAAAAAATTAAATTAAATACTAAATATTTTCTTTGGTCAAGGGATTTTATTAATTTGAAGGGGAAAAGAAATTAAGGAAGGAAAAAAAAAAAAAGGGAGATTGGGTTCACATGTGTGTGTAGTGATGAATCTAGTAATAGTGTTGTCCAACTGGGTTCCAGGTGTGAGCTGCTGAGCTGCAATTTATCGTGGATGATGTGATGAAATCTTGATGGTGGTGACCCACTAAACAAGTTGGGAAATTTTTTGACCATTTGATTAAATTTGTGATTTGGATCGAGTTCTCTAACTCCTTAAAGCTTGATTGTCCACTGTATAAAATTTGAACAAAAAAGTACTATAAAATGTTGGCTGGCGAAAATTGAATTCACTTGACAAGTAATGAATTCGATTGGATGCTTATATCAACTTGCTACCATACCATTGTTTAGAGGCTTAAAAATTCCGATATGGTCCCAATTGGATTTTTTGTTTTTCAAGTACTAATCCATTATTGAAATCAAAGATTTCTTTTTTTTCCAAAATAGAAATTTAATAAAAAAAAATCATCTTTCTTCTTTTGGGTATTACTGATTAATATTATGATATATTGAATTGAAAAATAATTTAGAGGTGTGGGCAATATTTTGCCAACTAGTCCAATGCATGACTTTTAAGTCATGATGATAAATTATTCTTATTCTTATTGTTATTATTATATATCACCAGTACGATTGATTTTGGGATTTTATTTTTTATTTATTTTTATGTGAGTATTCTGTTTCAGTTGTTTATAGTATGTATTGAACGTGCACGTTTCAATCAGATTATTGTAATGGGTCCAAAAGGAGACATATTGATTGTTCATCCATATCTTCTCTCTAACCTTTATATTCAGTTTCCAATTTGGAGAAGCTTCCTAATTACATCGATGATAGTAAAATTAATATTCATTAATAGGTGGATTGATAAATTATTTTTGCATGTAATTAACAATTAACATTCCATCAAGTTTTGAAATTGGCAGCAACAGAGTTGCACTTGTATATATGATGCTAGAACTTTACATGCATGCATTAGTTTCCATTTATAAAATTATAAATCATGCTTTTCATATCTTTTGTGTAACAATTTATATTCTCTTTTGACATGTCTTAATTTTTTTTCCTGATTTCTAAATTTTATTTTTTACATAATAACATTTATCGTTGTTTATTAAATGAATGATTTTTATTATCATCGTAATGGGTAAAAAAAAGAAAAAATTAATTTTTATTAATTAAATTTTTAATATGTATATTTTGTCAAACTCTTGCAAATAAAATGAACGAAAGGAGTATGATTTACTATTATCAATAGATATGATTTACTAGTAATTATGATTATCCATCTTCATAACTGTTTTTTCATAGATTGAATTTTTGACTATGCAGAAATCATTTATTAAATTTAAGCGTAGATAATTACTTGAGCCACTCTTATAATGAATTATATACAAGAGATACTTAGTTTAACTATACGCACTGTATGTATATATAATATAAAAATACATTGTGAACAAACAAATACTTTTTTTTTTTTAAAAAAAAAAGGTTAACGATGACAAAGCCAAGTATAGTCAGCAAGTACCACATGCAGGCTTGGCGATTAAGCTTGGGAGGGTTAGCCACATGTTATATAGTTACAAATAGAGATGATAGATCTAAGAAAATATTGGGAAAGATATGGAAATAAAGGCTCAACTTTCTATTGATTACATAAAAACAGATGTAGAGATATATATAGACATGGTTTGTGCAAAAAAACATGCAGAAGCTATTAGCATATATTAATGAGCTAGCCAACGGTCCCCCAAGTGGTTCAGAAAGTTCCAGGGGTTCACGAGGGGAAATTTAAAACCCTAAACTAAGCCATGTGAAGGGACTTTTGACAGATGTGTAATAACCCATTATATACATATACAGTACATGTGCATTAATTCCATTTATATTGCCTTAGATATTATTTACAATATATGGATATATAATTTTCTTTTTTTAAAAAAACAAAAATGGTGCGTATAACTGAAATGGTGCAAGTGGCTTGTGGGGTTACTTATTACAGAAAAAGGTGGGAGAGGAGACTGTAGCTAGCAACTGGGAAGAACTCATGTGCCTTGTCTTAGAAGTTAACATGTTCAGCCTGGAGTTTGATTAATTGCATTTCAATGTAATTAAAAGGAAGCTGAAAAAACAAACCAATCAATTAAAAAACCAACCAAGACAGCTTGATTTAGTGGTTGAAGCACACTAAATCCAAATGATTTTAACGAACTACTTGACAAGGCCCAACAATCTCAATCATATCCGCTTCAAGAAAACTTTGAATCAAAGGAGATGCTCTGCCAATACATGTAACCCTCTAGTCTTTTCCTTTAAGCACCATTTGCAAGAACATCAGCAAAACCATTTCCTTCGCGAAAGATTTTTCAAAACTGTACATTCCAATCTCGAGCAAATCATGGCAAGCAACAATGATGGTTTTTACCTCTCTTCACAGCCTCATTATTCTTGGAAGCACATCAACTTTGAGTTTAATGTTTTAAAAATAATTTTAAAACGAGAGCAAGTCTATATTAAAAGAATACGTGAATTCGGCGGTAATAAAAAAAAAAAAAAGAAAAGAAAAAGAACAGGTAAACTAGAGACTAATACTGTGTTCTGAACATATTATGGCCCATTTGAAATTGTGTAGTCGTGTTGAGTCAATTGTGGAGGAAGTATAATTGCCTATGACTTGTTCTTATTGTCGCCTTTGTGGCAGCCATAGAACTCCTGGGAACATGAATTTGAAAACACTGCATGGGACGGAATGGAAGGGGGAAAAGCTTATGTAACTTTATACTTATATTAATTATAATAATAATAATAATAATGCATTACGAAATTAATTTATTTGTTTTTGTTGGGGGTAGCATCATTACACATTTACATAATTACATATGTGGTTGTGGACCCTAACCTCCATCAACCCATTACGGTCAGTTGCACCCTACAACCCATACTGTGCATGTGGTTTGCCAACTCATTGATCACGACCATTCATTTGTTAGACATATTCATATATACATATGCTATATATGTATACATGTAAATAAAATTAATTGATGACCAAAAAATTAATTTCGGAATCTTAATTACATATATACTTTTTCAAATTTTAATAATATATTATACTTATTTTAAAATTGTGATATTTTGAAGTTGCATTATAAGATGTTTCTCTCTGTTTGTGGGTAGATTATGTTCTATCACTGTCCAATAAAATCCCATATGCCAACTAAAAAAGAATAAAAAAATAATATTATTTACTAATGCGTGAAGACTAATGTATTAAATGATTATACATTTATTGAATTAACATTAATATTAAATGTTCTTTAATTATTAAATAATTAATAAAAATATTATTGAAATAATAAAGCTTTCCCAGTTTCTTTTTTTAATAATAAATACAATTAATCATATTATTTCACGATATTAATTTTCATTAATAAAAATTTCGAAATTATTTTTGTTATATTATTAGAAATGGTAAAATGAATATGAATAAGAAAAAGACGGTGAAAATTTTAAATCTATTAATTATAGAAAAAAGTAACTGAAGAGCATTTTCATTAAATACAATAAATTTATTATTATTATTATTAATTCTAGAAAACAAACTAAACAATTTTTCATTAATATAATAAATTTATTATGAGTTTCAATTAATACGGACAAGTGATTAAAATTTGAAATGTAATGGAAAAAACACAAACTGTAATTCCATAAAATATCATTTGAATTCCTAAAAATAATTAATTATACGTAGAGTGATATTGGGAATTCCATTTCTAAAATACCATCCAATTATAATTTCAAATCTGCAATCCAAAACAGACCTTAAATGAAATGTTTGCTTTTGTGTAATGCCTAGCTAGAAAGGCGTAAGATGAGTTGCAAGTGAGATATGTGGTGAAATGGGTGTCAGGTAGTGCCGTTGGGTTTTTTCTTAGCTGGACCTGGTGGTGGGAACGGAACGCACATGCCTGCACATGTTCATATTTCAAAACCTCACTCCCTTATTTTCCTTTCCCCGTATAGATGATTTTCTTTTTTTTTTTTTTTTTCAGAAAAAAAGCTGTGTGAGATAATATAAATCAAACTGAATCGAACTGATTCAATTCAGTCACACGATTATTATAGTTTTAGTAGTTCAGCATCTCCGCCGCATGGATACCAGAGATGATAATGGAAAAATAGACTTGTGTAGGGATTAGCATTCTCATGGTTCTTAAAAAACATAGGAGCCAACAAATTTTGACTTTGTAAAAAAATATATATATATATTTTTATATAATAATAAAATTAATTACATTTTAAAGTATAATATAAAACTAAAAAAATATTTTTCAATTAAGTTATCTAAATATTTTTCATGATTTTTAATAATTTTTTTTCAAATACTATACATATTATTAAAAAAAGTAATTTCCCTTAAATGGAATACATTTGAAGGATATGACTTTTCTTATAAAGAAAATACTGCGGAAAGAGTTTAAAATTATTTTCTAAAATTTAGTTAAATTTAAAAAATTGAAAATATATTTTTTAGTTTTTCAAACGGAAGACCGACAAATTTAAATTTCTTAAAATAATTTTTTAAAAAACTATTCCAATAATCCACATGTGAATAACCCTCATTCGTCGACTCTTACTAGTTTCAACTTGAGGCGTGTATAATTGAGGGAGTGAGCCACAAAACGAACAGGAGCAGTGTATTTTTGTTGCTAGAAAATCAACTCAGGAGACACTGAGACAGTGCAGTTAATACTCGATACATATCAATTTGTTATTTTGCTCAAATCTTACGAAGTCTTATTCTCCGGTCTCTAACATTCAACCCTACACACACGTGCACACTCTTATGACTTATTTATTATTGTGATAATGACATTTCTGAACTCATGAACCTCTCAGCCATGTTTACCATGATTTTATCAAATTTTACTTCAGCCTTTTGATTATTGCCTGGATCATTAACTTAGTATTATAATGGAATCGAATAGCAGGAAGAAAATGATTGGCTTCTGTTATTGATGCTTTTTAAATATGCAAAGACGCCAACTACTGCTAATATTAGTTACAGAAACAGCTATCTATATTTACAAAGAGAGCTATCTACAATAACAGAATTGTAACAATTTACCAAGTTAAAATACCAACTGATCTTATCCTTATTACTCCCCCGCAAGATAGAGGTTCCATCATGGAGACCTATCTTGGATCTATTGTGTTGGAATTTTAACTTGGCTAATGGTTTGGTTAGCATATCTGCTAAGTGATCGTGAGATGAAATGTGTGTTACACGAAGCTCATTTCGTTGAACCAGTTCACGCACAAAGTGAACATCAATTTCTAAATGTTACATTTTTGAATGAAACACAGGGTTATTGCAAGTGTACATAGCAGAAATATTATCACAGTAAATCACAAGTGTTGATACCTTAACTCCAAGCTCAGTAAGTAAGGATTGAACCCATCGGACTTCAGCTGCCGTACTTGCCATGGCTCGATATTCAGCCTCTGTGCTTGATCTTGCAATGGTTCGTTGCTTCTTGGAAGTCCAGCTAAAAGGTACCTTACCCAAATACAACAGATATCCTGTAGTAGATGTTTGATCCGATGGATCACTAGCCCCATCGGCGTCTGAAAAAGCATGAAATGCAAGGTTTGTTTGCTTCTTAATCAATATCCCAAAGTTAATGGTTGACTTTAATTAGCGAAGTAGTCGTTTTAATGCCAACCAATGCGAAGAACTTGGAGATTGCATAAATTGGGATAGCTTGTTTACAGTAAAAGAATATCAGATCTTGTAAGACTAAGATGTTGTAAATCGCCTATGAGCTTTCAATAAGCAGGAGCATTTTCAGCTTGCACCCCTGGATTTGTTTTCTTAGACTACTATCAACAACAATCGGTGTAGGCACAATTTTCGCATCGTCCATTTTTCCTTGTTCAAGCAGCTTTTGAATAAAATGGTGTTGAGATAAAAAGAGTCCACTTGCTATTCGTTGCATGTCCATGCCAAGAAACAATGATAGGGGTTGTGGATCTTTTAATGAGAACTTATGACCAAGAGCTGCAATGAACTTCGAAATAAACCCATTATTGTTTCCAGTGATGATTAAATCATCCATGTAAATAAGAAAGTAACAATATATGTCATCCTTGATATAATAAAATAAGGAGTGATCACACTTTGACAATTGAAATCCATAATTAATAGTGAATGCCCGTAATGCTTGATACCAAGCGCGTGGCGCTTGTTTTAAACCATAAAGAGCCTTGATTAACTGACATACATGAGTCGGCTTGGATGGATCCTTGAAGCCAGGTGGTTGTTGCATAAACACCTCGTTGGTTAAGGGACCATGCAAGAAGGCATTATTAACATCCATTTGTATCAAAGGCCATGATTTTGAAATAGCCAAAGTGGGAGCAAGTTTGACCATAACTGGTTTAACTACCGGACTGAAAGTGTCAGTGTAATCAACACCCGACCTTTGATTATACCCACGAGCCACTAATCTTGCTTTATACTGCTGTATAGAACCGTCCGCAGTCCTCTTTATCCTGAAAATCCATTTATAGCCTACCAAGTTATGATTAGCATAAAAAGGAACAAGCTTCCAAGTATTATTGTCAAGCAAAGCGTTAAACTCATCAGACATCGCTTTACGCCATTCAGGAATTGCCAAAGCCTGTGTAACCGAATTAGGTTTTGGTACTGTGGGTAAGGGATACTTAGTAACAAGATTTATAATTTTCGGCTTACGAATGCTGTTTTTTTATCTTGTTACCATTGGGTGTGTGTTAATTATTGAAGAAATACCAACAGACTGTGACCTATTTTCTTGATTCGAAACTGGTAAAACAGAATCAGATAGAGGTAATGAAACTGATTCAGAAATAGCAGGATCAATAGAATCATTATGAATAGATTCAATAGTAGTTATAGGAATAACAGAATCTGCAGAAACAGTTGACACATTTTGAAACGGAACAATAGCATAAATAAATTCATTCGAAGGAATATCATACCAGATGGACTGTGAGAAGGATTCATTTGAAGCATGAGCAAAAAAAGGAAATTGATTCTTAATGAAAACTACATGTCGTGATTTATAAAATTTTCCTGTGTCAATATTATAACAAATATAAGCACTCTTGTTAGAAGAATATCCAAAAAATACACACGGAATGGATCGATTGTCAAATTTGGATATCATATATGGCCGCAAATAAGGGTAACAAAGACACCCAAAAACCCAAAATGACTCATAATGAGGAGAAACCCCAAATAATTTCTTATATGGAGACTCTAATTTGAGTACAAAAGTGGGCATATGGTTTATTAAATAGGCTGCGGTTCAAAAAGCAAAACTCCAAAATTGTAATGGTAATGAGGCTGTTTGTAATAATGTGAGGCCAATTTCAACCAAATGTTGATGTCGGCGTTCAGCAGTACCATTATGTTGAGGCGTGTGAGGTGGAGTTTGTAGATGGTTAATGCCATTACTAACCAAAGATGACACACCAAAAGGTAGCCTCTGGCTTTTATTACACCGACAAGGATCACAAACACTATCCTTAATAATTGACACAGGAATTTTGAATTTAGACAAAACATAATTAAAAATCTTCGAACTTGGATGACCAAGCTGCTAATGCCAAGATACAGAAGACAATCGAACATGATTACACCCAAAAGAACCCAGATTATGAAACTCACGGAGTTTATAGAAAGATTGATCAAGTGGACCTTTGAATAGAATCTCCCCCATGGATTGATCCTTTATAAGATAAAAATGAGAAAAGAATTCAACAGAGATATGATTAGAATCACAAAATTAAGGCACATAAATTAAATTTGACTTGGCTTTAGGCACATATAAAACATTGTGAAGAGAACAAGCTTTCGAAGGTAAAGAAACAGTACCAGAACCTATTCGGGAAATAGACAAACCTGAACTGTCTGTCAATTGTAGTTCATCAGTTCCATCATAAGGAGAATGTAGAGACAGATTATTTAAGTTATGTGTAACATGATGAGATGTTGTAGAATCCAGCAACCAGGATGCTTTATTTTGTGGTTGGGTACTGGTAGCATTTGCCTGAGGTTTCTGTCGAGAAAGATTTGCAAAATAACGCTTGGCCTTGTAACATTGTTTAACTGAATGTCCAAAACGTTCACAAAATTGAGACTAAATGTTTGACCGAGAACCATCCACCTGAGAATTTTGTTCAAAACCTCTTTCAACAGAAACAGTCAAAGAAGACGCATTACCAGTATGCTGTCGACCAGAACCAGCTGAAGGAAATCTATTAGTGTTCGATTTTCGAACATTATTTGCAACAACTGGAATACTCTCAAGAGGAGAATCAATCTGCTTTAAATGTAGTTCATGTGCTAATAACTTATCTTGAAGTCCACCAAAGGATAATATTGTATCACGAGCATGGATGGCTATAGCAATAGCACCAAACTCAGGTCCAATATCGCCGAGAACTTAAACCACCAAATCGACATCACTGACTAGACTTCCACAAATCGAAAGCTCTTCTGCAATATTCTTTACAATGTTCAAATACTCAGACACAGATCGAGACTCTCTCTTGGTTCGAGAAAGCTTATCTCGCAGAGATAGAACTCTGGTAGTAGATTTATTCACATAGGAAACCTACAATTTCTTCCAAGCTTCTGCATCAGCAATCACATTCATAATTGAAACTGAGAGAGAGGATCGTAAAGCAGCAAGTATGAGTTGGTCTTAGCACTCCTAAAACTCAAACTTAGGATTTGAAATCTTTTCTCCCTCCTTGGTTGTAATCATAGCTGAAGGAGCTGTAACAGTCCCTAATACATAACCCATCAGGTTATGTCCTTTAAGCAAAGGCGTAAGCTGAGACCTCCAAGTTGGATAATTTGTTGCTATAAGTTTCAATGGTAATTGAGCACCATTGATAGATATAAGCGTTCGTCCAGAAGAGTGAGCAACCGTTTCGCTGCTAGAAGCCATGAATAATCACAAGGCTTAATTCGAAAAGAACTAAAGAAAATAAAGCAGATAAAGGATCACTACTCTGATACCATATAATGGAATCGAATAGCAAGAAGAAGATGATTGGCTTCTGATATTGATGCTTTTTAAAATGTACAAAGAGGCCAATTACTGCTAATATTAATAATAGAAACAACTATCTATATTTACAAAGAGAGCTATCTACAACAACAGAATTGTAACAATTTACCAAGTTAAAATACTAACTGATTTTATCCTTATTAAGTATTACTATATATATATATATATATATATATATATAGTAAGCTGGACACAGTAATTAGCAGTCTCCCTAGTGTTTCCTTTTCCCACATCAACAGATGTAGAAATTCCTTCACAGATCACTTGGCAAAGGGAGGAGTTGATAGGGTATCACCTTTTTTGGCTTAGCTTTGATGGAGTTCATCTTAAATGTTGCTTTCTAGCGTTTTTCTTTTTAGGACTTGTTGAATGTTGTTTTGGATTGTAAGCCAGGCATTCAAGAATTGCAGTAGGATTTTTCTCCCCCTAATCAGCTAGAGGATTTTTCAGTGTAAGGGGGAAAGCTTGCTGGCTTTGGATTAGATCTTACTGGTTTTTTTTTTTAGAGGTTTTTTTCCTTCTACTTTTCATTTCTATTTTCCTTTAAAATTGTTAATAATACTGACTTTTTTTATTAAAAAAAATGAAAGACAAATAATAACACAATATGAAATTGATAATGAAAAATAAGCAGACACCAAACACTTTTAAAATTCGAGTTTTGAATATGATTTATAGAGCAATAGTTTGAGCTCGATAATAGTAAAATAGATATATGGATTATTATTATGGGTAAATGATAAAAAAATCCTGAACTATAATCATTTTTATAAATTCTTTTAATTTTAATAATTGTAGTAGTGAACATAGATAGAGTTTTTAACATTCAAGTGTTTAATGTATTGTTTTCAATAGAATGTACTTAGCTCAATTGTCATAAATCGACTATTTTATTTTATTTTGGAACACCAATTTTATTTATTTTTTGTTGTTTTCTATTGTAATTTATTTGTTGTTTTAAATTTCATAATTTCTCTCTAGTTTAATTTTATTTTATTTTCCAAAAAATTTATAATAACTTAATAAGTAAAAGGAAAGAAAACAATAAGAAGAAATAAGTAAAGTGGATAAGTGGAGAAAAATGATCCATTTAAATATTTCAGTAAAAAAAAAAATTCTGGTAGCATACACTCAATTAAGAATAATTTATTTTTTTGAATATTTGATTGAAAAAAAAAAAAAAAAAAAAAGAGGTTGAAGCTGAAAAAACTTACAGTTCGCACAACACTTCTATTATTGATCCCTCCACGTAAGCAAATTTCCACGTATTGGGCCAAGTTTTGTTTTGGGCTTCTGTCGAAAATAAAAGCAGGCTTTCGCTTGAATCCAACGCTACTTCAGGCTTGAATCCAACGCTACAAACATCAATCCAGTCAACCAGAGCAAGACTACAAAAGCCCTAAACCCCTTTCAACGGTTCTCTCTGGCTTCACTCCATTTCTCGTATGCTATGTTCTCTGCTCTTCTGTCTCCGCCGTTACTCGTCTCCTGTCCTTTCTAAGTCTCCTCGCCGCCGCTTTATCTCCTCCTTAGCCACTACCATCATGGCGGCTTCGCATTCAAAAGACGAAGCGTATCTCAAAGCCGTAATCGACAAACGCATCAAGCTCTTTGAATCCATTAAGTCTCAGCAACTTGCTAGCCTTCAATCTCTAAACCACGACTCTATCAAGTAAAGCCACAAAAACCTAACGCTGTGTATGGTAATAGGTCAACCTTTTGTTCTGATTTTGAATTTCTTTGGTTCATAGGATTACATTGCCAGATGGTACGGTGAAGGAAGGGAAGAAATGGTTATCGTCTCCTATGGATATTGCTAAGGAGATTTCTAAGAGTTTGGCGTCTAACGCATTGATTGCACAAGTTGATGGAACCCTTTGGGACATGAATAGGCCATTAGAGGGCGATTGTGAGCTTAAGCTTTTCACATTTGATAGTGATGAAGGACGCGACACGTTTTGGCACTCTAGTGCTCACATTCTTGGCCAGGTAACGTGCATCTTTAATTTAATTGCTTAATTTTTCTTTATAGACGGCACTAATAAAATAGAATGATAATGGATATAAGTGAAAAAAAAGAAGAAATCCATTTTAATCTTTTCTAATTATGTGACTAATCATTGGCAGTCACTGGAGGTGACCTATGGTTGCAAGCTTTGCATTGGACCCTGTACCACGAGAGGAGAGGTAAGCTTTTTTATACCAGTTTATTCACATTATCTATACATAAATTTTTCCGTATATAAGTGTGGTTTTGGTATAATTATGATTTTGCATTGAATTTTATTGTTGATGTTGTTACATCTTATGACTAACTTACAAATATAGGATGCCAAAGAATAATAGCTCTCGGAGTATAATTCAAGCTTGCAATAATTACTAATAATTTCAATTGGGGTCGGTGTCTTACACATATTATGATAATATTCTGAAAGTTGATCTACTGAATGATGCTCTTTTCCCATTTCTATGCTAGAAATTAAAAAATCCTTTACTTTGTAACTTCCTTTATCTAGAATCAAGGATTGTCTTCAGGATTATGAAGGATAAGTCGACAAAATTTGTTGCTAAGGGGAGATTACATGCTTTTATCTTTGAATAGCTTTTTCTTCAGCTTACATTTAGAGCTGGACCATTGATTGAATTTTCCTCTCTTTTGATTTAAAAAATTTTAAAATCCTGTTGTTAAGTTCTATTTGTTGATGGGGTTTAAGTACTACATAATTTACAACACTATGTTTTTTCTATGGAAAGATTTCAAAATCTTTTTATCAGGAAGCTAATCATTCTTGTTGCAAGATCTTGAACCATTTCATTTTCTTGAACTTTCATGTAATTTTGGGTATAAACTCTTTTCAAATAGAATGCCCACATGTAGAAGGTTTTTAATTTTTTTTTTATTTGTACATATTTAGACTGTAAATGGAATTTTCTCCACCATTTTTTTAAAAAGTTTTTGATTGAAAGATTTTAAAATCCTTTTGTTTTCTACGAACTTTTTGAGGGAGGTTAATATCTGTCAAGGTGAAAGCATTTTATATTATTCTTAGTTACAAAATATTGAACTAATGCATTTCATTTTCTTGAACCTACAAGTAATTTTGGATGTAAGCTCTGTCGAAATTAAAAACCCCCATGGTGAAGCTGTTTTCTGTAACTTACCTGGATTTGAACTTCTAAAAGAGTTTGCTATTTCTTTGTATTAAGTCTTATACAAACTTTGCCAAGGAGGGTTTACAGTATTCTATATTATTCTCAGTTGGGAAATCTTGAACAATTTCTTTTCATTTTCTTGAACTTTCGTGTTATTTTTGGGTGTGATCTCTGTCCAAATAGAATGCCTACGCGATGGAGCTGTTTAAAAGTTTGTAATTAGTTCAAATTTGGACTGGTCATGGGAGTCTTTTTTATTCAAAGGAATTGTGAAGTCCTTTCATTTTGTATACAAAGTGTGTAATTCTGGGTGTTGACTCTGTCCAAACAATTGGGTGTTGAACTATTTTATTACATTTCTTGAACTTACAAGCAATTTTTCGTATCAACTTGTGTTAACCCATTTTTTGGAAGAAGGAAAGCAGAGAAGGAGAATAATGAAGGGAAAATAGGAGGTGAAAAGGGTTTTTCTTTGTTAGGGAAGGAGAGGAAAACAAAAGAGGGAAGAAAATTAAACAAAGTATTTTCCTTTGGTCCCGCCTAATTTGAATCTCGCCTATTGTAGAGAAAATTAACAGAGTGGAGGAAAAATGAAGGGATGAATTGCCCTTTTGTCTCCACATTTTCTCACTCTATTTTCCTTCCTTTCTCTTTTTGTTTATAAACAAAGCGTAAATGACCCCATGGCAAAGCTCTTTGCTGTAATTTGTATAGATTTAGACTGTTAATGGAATTTGCCCCACTTTAGAATGTCTGTATTAAGGTTTAAACAAACTTTGCCTTTTCAAGGATATTTTAATTTGGTCATGTAAATTTGGTTATCGACTCTGTCCAAATTGAAAACACACATGGAGAGGTTGTTCATTATAATTTATCTAGATTTTGGTAGTTAATGGAATTTGCGTCACATTTAAACAAAAAAAAAAAAAAAAAAAAAATCAAGAATCTTTTGTTAATTTTTTATTTAAACTTTGTCAAGGAGTTTTAATGTCTACCACAGTTACAACATTCTATGTTATTCAGTTCCATATTTCATGGATGAATATGTATCACATTTATTAATTGTCTTGGACTTCCAAATTTACTCGGGGGTGTTATTTTGATGTTATGTAGTGTTCTTAGCTTTAGAGGAAGATGTTATTATTTGTGTTTAATAATTTCCTGACGGCTTTTTAGCATTGCGTTTTATCTAAGATATGGACTTGGGATAGTGACATTTGAAGCATGTTATTATTTGCATAAAACTCTCAACAAACGCTTCAACATGATTTTCGTTCTTGAAATTTCCTTTATGTTCAAATGCACGGGTGCATACAGTTAGATATGAAAGGGTAATGTTATACTTGTGATCTGTCCATAGTTTAAATGTGTGTGTGTGTGTGTGTGTGTGTGTATATGTTTATTTTATAAATTTATGTTTATTTTATAAATTTAGGCTCTGCCTTGTAAAATGTGAAATGAATCTTGCAGGGATTCTATTATGATGCATTCTATGGTGAATTGGGTCTGAATGAAGAACATTTTAAACAAATTGAAGCTGGGGCACTGAAAGCAGTTGCGGTATTGTTTCATTATCTTCTGTTAGAATTCTATATGTGTCTAGAGATTTTATGATGGTTCTGGCTTGCTGTTATTCTGCACATAAAGGTTCATAATAAGTTTTGAATTCTGTTCTTGTGGGTATTAATTAAGTTTTCTTGCTTAGCTGTTTTTGATAACCATGTAACCACCTTGCTACATATGAAAAACAGCTTCAGGGGTAAATAACATAAAAACGTCTAGATAGTGGTAATGGATGGTTAGGGTTACATGTGGATGCAGTATGTCAGTGACTTTAATGATATGTTCTCAAGGGATAAACAACAATTGCTACTGAAGTACTCTTCTAAGTAACATGATAACTCAGTATGGCCAGGCTAAGACATGGGCAGTTGAATAGATGCTTTCTCTCTTTTCTCTCATTGCTTATTGGTGTTGGGCAAAACCACAAAACCGAAAAACCAAACCAATATAGTTGGATAACTTGATTTACTGGTTTGGCCTTTGTTCTTTTTGTACCATAAAACAGATGGTTAACTGACTCGAGCAAAAGTGCATTGTATATCGTTACAATTTATTTGCTGTAAATTTGCCTTATAAAAAGAAATATTCTTCTTAAACTTTCAGTTTTCAACTGTAAATTCTTATGATCTAATAGTTCTGCAAGCTGATGAGCTGAACCAATCCAAAACTGATTGATCAGTTGATAGTGCATGTGGTTTGGTTGAAAAATATCTTTCATGACCATGCACAGTTGTCTATATGTGTGTATGCACAATCTATTCGATTGGCAACCTCCATATGAATGGTGGTTGTTAAGGGAAGTAACCATTCCGTCCCTATGGCTTTTCTGTTACATATTAATAATATTATGTAAAAACTGACCATAATCCCTTGAATGGACGGTGGACAGTTTTTTTCCTAGAGCAGAAAACTTGTCATGTTTGTGGTGTGGTTTCACTGGATCATTTCAGCTTGTCTAGGTACCTCTCCGATTTCCTTTCACAATCTCACACTCAAACACTCTCTCTCTTGTATGTTATCACATGAATCCAAAGGGAGGAGAGATACAGAGGTGTGGGCTTCTGTATTTGGGTGGAGTGTATCAGATCTCTTGCCAGACTTTCTGGAAATTGCTCTGTTGGCAAGTTATTTTAAAGCGAAAGACTGGTGAACTGCTTTTCTAATGCAAAGATGCAGTAATGATTACTTGAGTTTTCACATTCAGTACAAAGAGCAATTTAATATTCTTGCAATTTCAGGAGAAGCAACCTTTTGAGCGCATTGAAGTGTCAAGGGAACAAGCATTAGAGATCTTTTCAGAAAATAATTTTAAGGCAAGTTTAACGTGGTAATTTATATGAATGATCCAAATGTTGCTTTTTTTTTTCTTTCTTTTCTTATTTTTATCTTTTCCACCTTTTTTTCCCTCACCTTATATATGCATATATGCACACGTTATTATCAGGTTGAAATCATCAATGATCTTCCTGCAGACAAAACTATAACTGTATACAGATGTGGCCCATTGGTAGATTTATGTCGAGGGCCCCATATACCTAATACGTCATTTGTGAAAGCATTTGCGTGTTTGAAGGTGACATTGAAAAAATTGCTTGCTTTTTTGTCTACGTTTTGTATGTCTTCAACTCATTAACCAGTTTACTGGCGGATTTTCCATTCCAGGCTTCATCGGCTTATTGGAGGGGTAACAAAGATCGTGAAAGCTTACAGAGAGTTTATGGGATATCCTATCCCGATCAAAAACGTTTGAAGGTGAATTTTCAATTTTTGGCATTTTGAAAATTGTATTTGCTGTGAGCTTATTTTTTTAACCGTATTATTTTCTGCTCCTCTGCTGCTGAAACGTTTTTAAATGCAGTTCAGGACTGATCAACGGGTTAAACATTTTTAAAAGTTTTTACATGGTAACAGTCTAGGCTTTTCCATTTTGTTGTGAAGGTGGAATTGTTGTATTCTGATATACAGTATCTTGAACATGGTTCTTTTGAGATAATCAATTTCAGGTTAGGTGTTCTTATTGGCTGAGTCTGGGCTTTCCCATTTTATTGTTAATGTGGCCAGTAACTTTTTCAAGTTCTCTATATGTTCAAGCTATTGTATATGTGGATGCAACAATATCTTTGTTTACTTTTACACCGTTCTTTTGAGATTATCAATTTCAGGTTAGGTGTTCTCATTAGCTGAGTTTCTGTTATGAAACTTAATCTATTGGAAGACAACAATATGCAAGTGTAATGTTTTAACCTTCTACTAGATAGGTCAGGAACAGGGGGTGTAAACAGGCCGAGCGAGCTTGAACTTGCTAGGCTCGAAGCTCAGCTTGAAATTCGAGGAGCCTGATAATTTTAGGCTCAAGTTTGACTTGAGGCTCAGGTTTAACTCAGAAAATTTTGAGTTTGAGATTGAGTCGAGGGTCTATTAAGCCTAAAATAAATGTTAGTTATATATATATATATAGGGCTCTATAAGCGGAACATCATTAGGCTCGAGCTCGATTCGAACCAAGCTTGAACAGCTTGCTAGTCAGGAATACTAGTGAGTTCCCCTTGTCAGGAATCTTAGATCTTGAGTTGGTATATCATATCAGAAAAGCAGATGTTTGCTGCTATGTTACTAGTGAATTTCTCCATAAGAGTGCTAAGATGATCAGCCACACCATTTTATAGAATACTCTGCTGTAAAGTAAAAATTACCCGAAATTGCATTTAACGTATTTGTGAATCAGCACCTGATTGTCAACAATAAAAAGTCCTTCAATGAAGCTAACACTGGCTTCAGTCCTGAGCTGCTAATTTTAAAGCCATTGATCAGCCTTTTCAAGATAACTCAGATATAGATGCAGTTACTTCTAGTGAGTAGTTCATGTGTTTTGCTGAGTGTTGCAAACTGTGGCACATGATGCGAAGAGACTCGAAAGAAAGTATTCAAAATATGGAAGAACTGGGAGACAGAAATACATGTTCATATAATCTGAAAGAAGCACCATGTACTTTGGTTATGACGGGAGTTTTTTTTCTAACATTTCTTTCTTGTCCAGGAGTACATCCAACGGTTGGAAGAAGCAAAGAAGTACGATCACAGATTGTTGGGCACAAAGCAGGAGCTTTTCTTTTGTCACCCGTTGAGGTACTGATACTCGTTCATGTATTTTACTGGGTGCATAAATTAAATCCAGCATTATTGTTGTTAATATTACTTTTTGGCATATCTTATGGTTTCAGTCCTGGAAGTTGGTTTTTCCTTCCATATGGAACTCGAATTTATAACAAACTAGTGGAATTTGTTCGAGCTCAATACAGAGATAGAGGCTATGAAGAGGTTAGGAGTCAATGTTGTTTGCTAAATACCAATGTTTTATCCTTCTAATAATGGTTGATGTGATGGACTTTGCAGGTCAAGTCTCCAAATATTTACAACATGAAACTTTGGGAGACTTCTGGCCATGCTGCAAATTATAAGGAAAATATGTTTTTGCTCGAGGTGAGGGGTTCTTTGAATATCATCATTGTTTCATTGAATATATATACGCCTACAGTTTTCGATGAGCTATTAATGCCAATTACTCACAAGCTGTAGTTGGAGGATATAAATTCTGCAAAAGGAAGGAGTGCATATCTTTGGAATTAGAGATAGCCTGCTTCATAGATTTGTGAATCTTCAACTCAAAATTAAGTAAAATGGGCTAGGGTGAGTGAGGTTTAAGAAAAGTTTGGGCTGTATGGGTTCTCGGTTTGTTTGTGTGTAAATATGAACTATGAGAAAAAAATTGAAAAAAAGAAAGAAGAGAATGAAGAAGTGGGATCCTTTAAATTATAGTTCAAAGGACTATGCTTGCTACCTCCCCTGGAAAAGTAAAAGGGCTTCTGATGTTCTTTCTTTCGTTCATGCAGATTGAAAAGCAGGAGTTTGGCCTGAAACCAATGAATTGCCCAGGGCACTGTTTAATTTTTCAACATAGAGTCCGCTCATATAGAGGTAAGTTCATTTCCATTTGAATTTAACTCCAGTGGCAGCATCTTTCATCTCTTTACACATTGAACATTCTAGTATAGATGTTCAATCTTTTTCACTCTGTGTGCAGTGTCTCTTTTAGCTAGCAGAACACTCCTTTTTCTGATATTGAACTTAATTAATGACAACTGTGTGAACATATTTTCATAGTCTGCTTTGGTTTACCTTGGGAAAATGTTGAAAAATTATTTTTTTTCAAGTTTTCCAGCTATTCTAATTTGAGATATACTGCATCTTTCTTGTGAGGCAATGTTGTTGAATAGCTTGTTTAAGCTTTGTTGAATTTAACTTTTGTGAACAAGCAAAATTTTGTGTATGGGTCTGTTCTACATTTTTCAGGGCATTTAGGATTGGAATCTCCCTTTTCTCTTTTTAAGTTGGGCGCAAATCATTTAGCTTCTTGCTGGCATAGTCCTTGGTTTGTTTCCTATTATCAAAACATTGGGCTGATTCCATTTTGTGTTCTTTGCTTTTGTTGCATTCTTGTTAGTATACTCCTGAAGAAACTTTCCTAATCATTTGTTTGCTTTTAACTCCTGTAGAAGTTTAGAGGTTCTTAGGATGCATGACCTTTCAATTAATTGCTTTGTTCATCTTTTTAAGTATCAAACTGATATGTACTTGTTGCCGCCTTCAACGAAAAATTTATACCTTGTAGATTATTTGTTTCATTAATCATTGAGCTAATTAATTAATGCTATTTCTTTTGATGTGCTGGTCGTGTAAATGAAACTGAAGCTGGAGTTTGGTTAACTCATTAGAGCTGCCTTTCTTTCTTTTGTTTTTTCTATTTTCGCTTTTTGTTATTTATGGACCTACTAAAATACAGGCTAAGAAGTAAGTAATTTGATTGTGGCTTTGCTGGTTGTTCTGAGGGAGCATTGTATTTTCCCATGCAATTTCCAATAAAAAATCCGGTGATGCTGAACATAGGAGTTTTCAACTTTACCTTGTCAAATTTGACATGCTACTTTAATTGTTGAGCTCATATATCATTGTCTTGCATCATAATTCTGATTGCTTGGAGTGGTTTTTAGAACTTCCTCTTCGGCTGGCTGATTTTGGGGCCTTGCATCGCAATGAGGCCAGTGGAGCACTTACTGGATTAACGCGCGTTCGGAGATTTCAGCAGGTATCCCCCAGTGTGCAAGAATTCAGTTCAGTTGAATTGTATTAGCCAATTCATGTGCAGAAACGATATTAATTGCTAGTATTCAATTCATCTGAATTAAAATTAAATCTATTTAAAAGAAAAAAATGATATAAAAAGTAGTGTTATTTTGCAAGAATGCAATTTGTTTAGTGTGTTAATGGTATGGCTCACTAACCTTTCATATAAATAAGGATTTTTGTTGAGTATCAAATGCATTAAATTCACTTTTAAATTAGTCCATACGCCCAATTCAATTGGATTATATTACTTTAATAGTTATTCCAAATGCATGAATTCTATCATTAAATCAATCGAATTGAGTTTTATTAATTATAAACAAATGAATTCTGTTAATATAAAATAAATAAGTTAAATCTAATTATACCAATTATTATTCTAAGCTGGTCTTTAAGCAAAAAACTATGAAGAAGTGTCCAGTTCAAACCTGGATTTTAGGGTATTCTCTTTTATTTATTTATTTTTTTTTGTTAAAGATTAGCTGTTGATTTTAGTTTCCACTACAGCATGCTATTTTGCAGTATACTGAACTTCTTTAATTTGTGGGCTTGGATATCTGCTGAATTTAAGGTTTTATCTATATTGATGTGTGTAGATTTTACTGATTTGATTGGACTTCCTGTGTTAGGAGATTGATTCATCATGCATGGCTCTGCAAATGGCTGTTAACTTTTATATGTTCATTTACTTGATTTCTTTTACTCTGTTGTTGTAGTCAATCATTTCTCTATTTTTCTAATTAATTTATTACATGTTTCATTCAGGATGATGCTCATATATTCTGCAGGGAATCACAGGTGATTCAAATTGAATTAATGCTTGACAAAATTATTACATGTCCTTTTGTTGCATTACCTGGTGATGTATTTCTTCTTTTTTTTTTCCCCAGATAAAAGCTGAAGTGATGGGCGTCTTACAATTCATTGATTATGCCTATAAAGTATTTGGTTTCACTTATGATCTGAAGCTATCTACGGTATGATGGTTCCCAAATTCAGTGAATAAATTTGGCAAAATACTAAATTTTGGTGAAACAATGTGGATAATTGTAATAGTGGACTCAAATATTTGAGGATTGATAAAATTATTCTTCTAGGGAAAAAATCCCAGGCAAACTCAGTGGTCAATTTTTAAGTGAACCAAGCTAGTGTAATTTGCATGGTACCTTTTTCTAATGAAATACATGGATAACTATGTTAGCTTTATAGAGATTTTTCTCTCTCTTAGGAATTAGATCCCCATGAGGGCCAACATTTGAACTTGTTGTAAGCCAATGCTATTGATTGGATTTTTATTATTTTCAACAATATTACTTGTTGATCATTTCCACCTCTTGTATCTTCTTCATGCAAAGTGTTTTGCATTTGGGTCTGTAAATGTATATGCGAAATTGTTTTGAGGAAAGGATTTTTTTTTTGTTGTTGTTGTGGAAATGACACAAGGATTTGTTTTTTTTTTTTATCTGATCTGTATTTAGAGGCCAGAGAAATATCTAGGAATGTTGGAAACATGGGAGAAAGCTGAGGATGCTCTTAAACAAGCATTGGATGAGTTTGGGAAACCTTGGCAGGTATAACTGTTAACTATTCCTATTTACTTCTTTTCGCCATACTTTTGAAGTGGGGAATAAAATTTAAGCGTAGTGTGGTTGAAGTCTTGCTTTTAAGCAAAGCAGGTTATAAAGACTTTTACTTGAGGCTATGCTTCGGCTTGTAGAGCCTCAAAATCTCTTCCATATTCTAGCCAATTTTTGGTCTGATAAATAGGTGAGGGTTATGTTCTGAGGAGCTGTCTGGTTAATTCGATTGTCTATCAGATGTGGCAGTACAATTAGAGAGTTGTTTGGTTTCCCTATTGTATGAAAACCTTTTTTTGGCTGGCTTTGCCTCCAGTTGCTTACGTTTTGGGTTATGTGGTGCAGATTAATGAAGGTGATGGAGCTTTTTATGGACCTAAGATAGATATTAGTGTTTCTGATGCTCTGAACAGGAAATTTCAGTGTGCCACGTTGCAGGTTGAGATTGTTGGATTTTAATTTCGTTCTTCTCTTTCCAGTTATTCTTTGCCACTGTATCAGTATTTCACTTAGAAGCCTGTGGTTGCAGCTTGACTTCCAGCTTCCGGATCGTTTTGAGTTGGAGTACTCAGCAGAAGATGAAGCCAAGAGAGAAAGACCCGTTATGATACACAGAGCCATCCTAGGGTCTGTGGAGCGAATGTTTGCCATTCTATTGGAACATTACAAGGGGAAATGGCCTTTCTGGCTTAGTCCTCGTCAAGCAATTGTCTGCCCTGTGTCTGAGAAATCCCAGCCATATGCCGAGCAGGTTAGTTTTGTGCCTTTTGAATTGGATGAACTTTTTAATATTTCATATCACACATTCAACCTTCAGACATTCTGTAATTCACTGCTACATGTAATTGTATTTCTTCATGCATGTGATCTTTCATGATTTTTTTTTTGGGTTTTGTATTTTAGTGGTTATTTCATCGAGGTAATCAACATATTTTCTAAAGCCTACTGCTTTTGCATGCATGTTAACTTGCTGCTTCCACTTGTTTATAATGTTGTTCAGAAACTTATTTGACTAACTGATTCAGAGAAATGAAACCTGGAATTTTCAGGTTTGTCGACCAAGTTTGTGTCAAGTTATTTTCTCAACTAATTTTAAGAATGATTGGGTCAGTTTTGGGTGATCCTGAAATTAAACTGGACAGATACAATATCCAAATTTGTCCTTGTCAAAACAAACAACCTGGGTTTTCACAATCCAAATCCCATGAAAGCTAGCTTCCCAGTATTCGTTGAATAAGCCATAATATTGCCCCATGAACCCTTGCCGGATTGGAACTGCTGTGGTTTCACATTGCTGTGCCATACCAGCGCATTTCATGGAAGTTGGTTAGAATGGGCATAAAGAATGAAATGTGCCTGATGTTAACCTTGTTTGGCAGTTTATTTATTGTGTGATAAAATCCTTACACCCAATGACCGTGTATTATTTTCCCCCAAAACCCACATATTGGGTTTGAAGGGAGCAATTTGAAGTTGATAGCTGTGTTGTTTTTTGGAAAACTTGGAAAAGGAGTTGATGGTCAAATTTGGAGCTCTTCAAATAGGAAATCGAAAATGAGTTCTCTTGGGAAATGATTTAACTTCTTTAAAAAGGCTGTAACTGACTACTGGAGAACATGTTTAACCTGTTTCCCACTGCTTACACTTAATGCAAAAGCCTTATTTTTACATCTGGAAAAATATGGAGGACACCATTTTCTAGCTCATTGTAATAATTTTGCCTGGGTTCAAGCCCTAAGGGCAGTGTTCCTTCTTCTTGTTCTTTATCTTTTTTCCATTTGTCTTGTATACTCGTTCTTTAGCTCTCATGCTGAAAATATGAGTAGAAAGACAATAACAAAAGGGGGAATAAAGAAGGAAATAAAATAACAAGATGAATAAAAGGAAGGGTTGGTGTTTCCCTTGTTTGGGAAAAGAGTAAAATAAGGAAGGGTTGGATTGTTGTTTCCTCCCATCCTTCTCTCTCCATGGAGACCAGACATGGCCACCTGGTTGGTCCCAGTTTCAAACATTAAAATTGGATCTGGACGGTTGGCCATTTCAACCTAAGGAAAAAAAAAAAAAAGAAACCCTGCTGGAACCAGAATTGGAACCGGGATTGGCACTGACTGGGCCATTTTCCTCGCAACTGCCAGTTCTAGCCCATTGCATGCATATTTGAGAAAATAATGAATGAACGAACTATGCATTTGTTTCCTTCCTTGCCTTCCTATTCAAACAAAGAAAGGAAAGTAACATTGTGCTTTAAAATTTTCCTTCCTCCTTTATTTTCCCTCACTATTTCAATCCTTTCCCTCGTATTATCAAAACATAGCATAAGTGCCAATTCTTATGTATTTATCCCTAAATCTATTTCCTTATTTATTCATTTTCTAAAAACATCACTTGTTAAATATTTCTTATACATTTTTATTTCTCTAACTATATTTCTAAATTCTTTTCCTTTTTGTTTTTAATTTATTCATTTTTGCTTTCATTATTTTGAATATTCCTTGTAAAATTTTAGATCGCTAAATATGCTCCTATGTTTCAGTTCCAAAAAAAAAGTAATATTCTATGTTTGTTTCCTTTAAGTTTGTTACCATTTATTATTTCTTTTAAATTTTAATTCACTGTGTAAAAAGCAAATTTAGTAAAAACCATGTTTTCTTCGTTTGCTCAATTGGAAGATGAATAAATGAGTTTCTGTTTGCTGGCAGTCTAGCACTGTGAACAGTAAGATAGATGGGTTTAGGGCTTTAGGCATCTTGGACCTAATGTTACATTGATATCAGATATTGGGTTAAAATCCTATAAAACTCAAGCAAGCAATAATTGCTGGAGTTTTATTTACTAGTAAAGATCTTAAATCATTACAACCATATATGCACTCACAAACATCCTGAACCTTAAAATTGTTGGACTTCTAGAATTATTACTAAATTCTAATAATCCAAGGAATTTGACTTATAGAATGCTGGAAAGATTAATTTGAATGCCTTGAAATAAGACTCAATATAAACGAAAACATAAATAAGCCCCAAAAGACTGTCCAAGCCCGCCCTCCTTTTCTGGAAAAGATAAAAAAATACACAAACACTTCACTCTTGAAAGTAAAAGATAATTTCATAGTAATTAAAGGCAACGAATTGGCTTGAACAAACAAAGATTAAAACCCTAAAGACTAGAAAGAAAGTATGCTGTGAAATACCAAGTAAGGTCTGTAAAATTTGAGACCATGATTGTGGGTCTTTAAAGTGATTTAAATTTGAAATTTCTTGTCTGTTCTCTCGGGTCCATCTCCCAACACAAAACCTAACCAAAAGAAATATCTCTGTTTTACATTCGCCATGTTTTTGGCTGGTCTGTTGATCCTCAGATGATCAGGTGGTGTGAAAATTTTGAGCAAAATCAATCCAAACAGCCCTTGTTCTGCAATGTGCATTTTTGTGGCTGGAATATCATTTTCATGTTTAGATTCATTACTGTCCATAAGAGAAATGCTTTTAAGGTTAAAATCTAACTTTGTTGTGGCAGTAATTATAGTGTGGAAAGTTAAGTTTTAATTAATATCATGCTTGAGGATGGTAAGATGGGAAGTTGGGAAATTATCCATAAAATTGGAATGATAGTTCAATATAGTTTAATTTCATCAAGATGGGAAATCAAATTGATGTGTTCTGTTGTGATGTTCTCACAGGTGCAGGCTCATATACATAAAGCTGGTTATCATGTTGACGTTGACACAACTGACAGAAAGATTCAGAAAAAGGTACTGGCTGTTATCCTCAATACCATTAATATCTTGCAGGATGGTTGTTTTATATCTTGAATATTTGTTTTTTTTAATCTGTTCAAAAGTTGATTCTCTATCCCTTGCGTCATTAAAAAACTACTAACGACTGTTGTTCATTACGGTGAAATCCAGCAAATGTTTCATGAGGAACGCTGAAACTGACTTAAGGGTGATGTTGTGACAATATGATTTCGTTCCACCCTTAGAAAGAACAGGGATTTCTACAACAATAATATAGGAGGGACGTCCTTGAAAGAACAGTAGGTTGTGGTTATACAGCTGTGTTTAAAGTGGCACTTGATGACAGATAACCTAATGAGCACTCTTTGTAATTGATCATGTTGCTTTCTTTAACAGAATAGCTGAGGTTCTGGATGATTCTTTGGTCTGGATTTGCTAGAGCCAAATGCATTTTGATGGTTTTAAATCTTATGAAATCATAAAAAATTACGAACTTGGTTTACTCGTTTCTGCTTTTATCCATCCCATAATAATTGTCTATGAATGTTTAATATCCTCCTGTCGTTGAAATATAGGATTTGTTTGCATCAAAATTGAGCTACATAAGATTTGTGTTTATAGTTTGTACTATGTAAACAAGCAATTGAGTCCATTAGTTGCTATATGGAATGTTGGCATGACAAACAATTTGAGATGGTGTGAATATGAAGTAATTTGTTCACTGATACGTGTGGGTCATATAGGTGCGGGAAGCTCAGTTGGCACAGTACAACTTTATATTGGTTGTGGGTGAAGAGGAAGCCAAAACTGGACAGGTACTTTTCAATGCTCAAGTAAATTGAGTTCCATTCTAGGATAAGTAATTAGACCAATTGCAGGATATTAAAATCATTGATTTTACAAATAGCATCAAGTCAAAGTGCCTATATATATTTAATACCATTGTATGTATAAACAACTACCAAATTTTAATCCCAAATTAGTTGGGATGTATCATATTTGAACATATTTTTAGAATTTTAATTCTGATGAATATAGTTTATATTCTTGAGATAAGCTTCATATTCCAATATGGACTTGTATTAATTATTTAATGTACATGATAATTAATAATATTGATTAAAAATCTGTCACTCATTTCATATATTATTTCTTGCGATTACTGTAGCTAAAAATCAATGAAAGCTTATAAGAATGACTTTTTATGCTTCTAATTTATTTTATTTGCTTTTCGAGAATATGCTGAAGATTGATTTTTCGTTGTAGTGAGAACTTCCTAATGGTTGTTCATTTGGGCCTTGTATCAGGCTCCAAAATAATGACTCAAAGACATTTACGCATTCGTCCTATAAGAAAAATGTGTCAATTTTTTTTGTTAGATTGAGGTTGTGTAATTCTAGGGTTAAGCCCTTAGCTGATGTGGATGGTTATATATGGTATGTTCAAAATGCCAAGTAGATATGAAATAATGGTAAAGATCACGGGCATACCTGTTTGTAGGCAAATTAAAAGATCGCTTTCCTTTTTATTTTCTTGCGTGTGCATCATGTGAGAAATATTAATTGTAAAATTTGAAAATGACAACTTTTCTGGTTAGGAGTTGGAATGAAAAATATTGGAAAACTCAGAGATTAGATGATGGCGGTAGTGATTTACTTAAGATTAATTTGATAAATTATGATGAATTCCTAATGTACAATTTGATGTCGTTTTCCATTGGTTTTCCCAGGTGAGTGTACGAGTGAGAGACAAGGGTGATCACTCAGTAATGAGCATGGAGAGCCTACTGAAACACTTCGAAGATGAGGTGGCCGCATTTCATTAGATGGGAAAACATTGAAGTGACTGTGTTGTGATATTTCATCTGATGAAAAGGTAGAGCAAACAGTTTATCCATTTATTTATTTAATGAAAAGATAGAGCAAACAGTTTATTGTTTGGCACTGTATGGCTATAATTTTCCAATTCTGACTCCGAAATTGAGAGCAGAAAAAAAAAAAGAAGGAAAATCTCATTTTACCGTTCTACTATCGGTATTGAATCTGAGCTTGTATTACTTGGGTAATGCTTAATGTGAGATGACTTGCATTGGTTCCTAGTGTCGTGTGGTTGTTTCTATGTAATTTGCTCCAGGTTTCTTTCTCGGAAATACAAATATTTTGAGCAGCAAATTGAAGAAAATAAAAAAGAAAAGACATGGTGGTTGCTAATAATACCCTTAAATGTCACGTGTTAGTAGATGTTCAGAAAATGTCATCCAGATTTCAGACTTAAGCATCAGAATGTATGCACAAATTTGATCTTGCTACTCACTTATCGATGTTTTCGTTGGATAAGTAATATATATTCGATAATTGAAATTTGCAGTCACTCTCTTCTCATATGTTGTTTAATGCTATCAGCCTATTGTATTTAACAATTCTCAATTTTATATATTAAGAGGTCAAAATAGGTGAAAAACATGTACACAATGGAAATTTGTTATAAAATCTAAGCTAGACTCGATAAATTTGTTAACGTTCTCATTGTAAATATTTCACAAAATTTAATATATTTATTATAATCTAGAATATATCTTTTAATTTATATACAACACATTGCCTTTTTTCTTGTTATTTGAGAAAATACTATTCGCTGTTACCGTAGGTGATTTAACTAAAATTCAAGGAAAGGAAAACCGAAAAACAACTGAATTTCGAAAATGAATTCTGTCAGAAACTTTTCTGGTTAGGCAGCGACAGCTCTATACTAATTGCTGGTTCCCTAATTAATATGAGAGAGAGAGAGAGAGAGAGAGAGAGAGAGAGAGTAGCTAGCAGGTTCCTTTCGATTTAATTAGATTTTATATAAATAAAAATCAGGTTGAACTCCAACGCAACCTGTGTCTGTCGGGATTAAATGATCAACAAGTCAAGTACACTATACGTAGGAACCGTACGCTACGGCTTTACATATTGTGCAGTGAATCCGTGATGGGAATTCGTTTCCACTGGCCTGGTTAAAATTTCAAGTTAACGAGTCTTGCCTCTTCTAGGGGTTGGTCTCAGACAGCATGAGGAGTGGGGCAAAGACAGCGGAATTACTATGGCTAAGATCGAGTGGAAAAGAATCCCCTGCTTTTCAAACTTCCAGTTATTGCTTAACAGATCTGTTGCAGAATGTGAATTCAAAAGTCTATCTTCAATATATTTAATGTTGACATTTTGATGTGACTATTTTTTCTTTAAACCAACTGTATCTTATTAGCTTAACTAGCTAGTATTAAGGTTTAATCTCTAGCCCTTGTACTAAGCTAAAAGTTTCTTATTTTGAAGTTTAATTAACAGTATTAGATCCTTATATATATATTCAAAATTGAAATGTTTGAAAGGTTTAAATTGTTAGATTAGTGTCTTCTTTTTTTTTTTTTTTATGTTAATGGACTCTAATTGAGACTTCAGTTCAAAATCTTATGGTTTGAGAAAACAATTTCAAGACAACTAAATCAAAGTTTTACTAATGATAATCAGTAAGTTTTTCAAATATGATAATAAAATTTATTTTTCAAACATCTAAAATTTAAATTACGAAAGATAAACCTAATAATATTTATTATGTTAGTGAAAACTTCGATGATTGAAGATATTCGAACATGAAATTAATTTTTTCTTAACATAATTAATAATTTTGTTCGTTCATAGTTTGATTTAATGATTAACTATTTGATATTGTTTAATAGACAAAAATAAAATAAAATATATCTTATTGATTTATAATATGAGTAATTATAACTAATACCAAGTATTTATTTAATAGAATATGAACTTTCCATTCTATTGGTTTAGGAAAAAAAATTATAGTGAAGTTGAAAATCATCCAAAAAAGAAATAATTTGTTGTTTTCATGCATTTAATTAATATTAATATTTACGTACTTCTCTTGTTTAACTTTCATCCTCTTTGAATATAATTAGTAATAAATAAATAATAGAAAATGTTGGACTACGATAGGTAGTTTCCAGAGCCAAAGAACCTGAAAGGAAAATTAGTAATAAAAACATTGATAAAATGAAACTGAAACGAAGAAAAAAAAAAAAAAAAAAAGCAGCTTACAACGTTAGACCTTAATGAAGAATCAATCCTGATAATACCTACGTACATATTTATATATATAATACTCATTAATAAGCCTAAGATATAGCTACCAATTAATAATAATGATAATAATAATACCTTTTCACTCAAAAAACCCATGATTGGGTCCGCTGCTAGTAACATTCAAATCGTGATGGTGAAGTTGCTGTCTACGATAAGCTGAAATAGAAGAACTACTCTCACCCATTTCATGTTCACCTCTATAATCTTCTTCAATCTCTTCTTTCGCCACCTTCTCCATCCCCATTAACTCCATAGCCGGTCTTTGTACGGCCAGATACTGTGACTGTGACTCAGTACAGTAGGGTTGTGCTTGTGGTGGTGGCACTACTGATGGCAGTTTAGAGAGTAGGGCTTCAAGGCTGCTCATAGAAGGAGTTATTTTGAATGGGAATTGATCATTGAAATGGTCATAAAATTCTGTGGGAGCGCCAATAGTTGCAGTTTGATAGTGCCAAGTCTCCGGTGTTGATCCATTGAAAGGAAATGCAGATGATGATGGATGTGGCAATAGCACTCCTGGTATGCTTTCTATGTAGCTAAATTTCTTTCTTAGTAGAACTACATAGCTCAGGTCTTCAATTACCTTAATATTAAATAACATTCGATGCATTAGTTAGTGTACACACTTATATATAATTATATTACTAGAAACACTAAAATTTTCTTTGAGATAAAGACCTTGTGGACTGCTCCTAGTTGAACAACACCTTCTCTAACTGCAATCAGAGCTATTGTCTGCAAATATTATGTATATATAGATATTAATCCAAAGAAAATCCTTGTATTTTTATTCGGTATTTTTATTAGAAAAATTAGTTCTTGCCTGCACTCATTGTATATATATACCTTTATACCTGACTGGAACTGGGCTTCCCATGTCCTAGGATGCTGTAAGACAGAAATGTGATAAGAAATGAAAACCCATTAAATTTTCTTTTATACAATGTATTGCATATGAAAAGAGAGATCTGCTTACCGAGTCAGCTGAGTTATGCCATGAAGATAAGAAGTTGATTTCTTGATCATTAGGTTCTTTGTATATCCACTTATGACTATGATCAGCAGCTACTTTACCAATCAATCTGCTCATAATATATTACACATACATGAATTGCACTGCCTTAAAATATTAACATTTATGTCAGGGAAATAAAGATCAAACCATAATATTTGTCATATTTTTGGTGTTTTGCTGCTTACCCTTCTCCGTAATTGTAAATTTCATGGGACATTTTGAAAAAAAGCTCTGGTTGAAGGCCTTGATAGGGTTGAAATTCACAGTTGCCATAAACAGATGAACTTGGACAGTCATTGGAATTTATTTCAGTTGCTGATGCAGAGAAGTTGCAGAAACCATCTTCCCAAACCAATATCCTGCACCATTAATATACACATAGCATATAAGATTATGATCATTGACATATTATTAAATCAAAGAATTATTGGCAGATTAATTAATTACCAATTTCTTCTGTTTCCTCTTGACCTGTCATAGGCTCCTTGACCATCCCATCTGATAAAAAATATAATTAAAAGGCACTACCAAATCGTTTTTATAGAATTAAATGCTATATTAAGAAAAAAAAAGAGCAAAATCATTGGAAGCTAGAAATAGCTAGCTGGGCACTTACTTGGGAGGTGGGTAATTTCTAGGCAAGATCCTCCAAAAAACAGCATAAACCCATTGAGAGTTTTCATGAATGCATAAACTACGCAGAGTGTGCTGAAGAAGATGAGTAACTGCCAATGGACTGAGATGTTCTTCCATTATCTGATATTATAACTACTCAAAATTACAAGGGAATATTTAGAACTGAATTTTTTTTTTTTTTTTTTTTTTTTTAAAAAAAAAAAAAGACGATCTCTTCTTCTTCTTCTTCTTCTTCTATTTTTCCCCCTCTTTCTTTTTACTCTTTGCTTTTCCCAGCTACTCTACGTTTAAAAGAAGGCAGACCCCAACATCATACCTCCTTTATATAAGCCTACAAACAGGGAAATCTTACATTTATACCTCTCTTTTTTTTTTTCCTTCTCTCTCTCTCGACTCTGGTACTGTAATAAATCATGCTTTAAATTTTACCAAAATGATTTCCTGAGGCCCACCCGTTTTGGTTCATGGTCCCAATCGGTCCTTTACTACTCTTTATGATATTGAATATATATATATATATATATATATCCTCCATTCAAAACTACCCTCCAGAAATCAAATCATCAGTACTTTTTATTTTTATTTTTATTTATTTGGTTATGTCAATTATGATAGAAGGAAATATCAGCAAGACCTAACCTTATCATTCTTGTTTCTTACACAAGATCATGATGACTAGTAGCTCCCCGTTTCTCTCTAAGACCTGTACCTTTCTCTTCAATTCAAACCCCAATGTCTGTTTTTATTTTCTTACCATTCTGACATTATAAGGCATTACCACTCATTTCAGTCCCAGATAACCTTCTTTCTAACCATCTTCATTTATTAGGTCAAATGTTAAAGAACCACCTGCAGCACCATCCCCATTCATTTTCTTGCAACCCCTCCAACAAACAAACTTAAATCAAACTCAGTCGTTTTAGTCAATAATATTTTTCTTCTTCTAATATTTTCGTCTATTTTGATCAGCAATATCAAATTTAATTACTGGGTAGTCTAGCAATTTATACTTAGTTTTGGCAGATCTTGATGTCAATATTATGAACGAATGGAAATCAATGGCTGCCTTATTTGTAGAAGCCTCTACTCTGGGATGCATAAATTGTCACCCACAGGAAGCATTCTTCTTCTTATTTTTTCAAACAATTTGGTAGCAAAGCTCAAAAATAAACTAGACTAAACAAAGACGAGGACAAAAAACCCCACTCATATCAAGAAGCAATCAGGAATTAAGACCTAAGGAAGGGATTCCAAAATATGAATTCGAATAGAAAAAACCATAAACCTAATCAATTTACAGTGAAGTTAGCTTCACTATAGCTTCACTATAGATATGAGTTACTCTAACATTATTCTTTTGTATGAAAATGAAATGCATACATTTTATCAGTCTGAAGAAAATGACCCCACCATGGGAAGATCAGCTAGAGCACAAAAATCACATGATTCTATGTTGACTGATCATCATCCAATGTCTGATAGAGTGCAACTTGTCCCTGTGGGCACTTAAGAGAACAAGAGAGCTCACCTTAATAAAACAATTAAGCAAATACATAGGTTCACTAAATGATCAATTCTTTTATCTAATTATACTTCTTACTAAAAGATATTTATTCCCAAAAATAACTAAGATTTAATTCCAAACTGGTTGGAGTCGAGTCACTAATATGAATCTTTTGTTTCCAATATCTGATTTGATCAAATTAATAGTAATGCTAAGTAAAGTACAAATTGGAAAAAAAAAATATAAAATACTTTCTTTAAAAAAAACCTTACTAAACAATAAGAAAAAAAGAAATTGTTGTTAATTGTTATTTTAACATTAAATATCTAATGTATATTGGTTGTGCATATTTGAAAACAGACGTTTAAACATTCAGAGACATACAACCCTAACCCTTCCAGTACTTTTCCAGTGGAATCATTTTCATGTGGAGAAGAAATTGGTTTCCTCACACATACACACGTACACGCACTAAGACAGAGTGCATATATATGTGTTTGTGCAAGTTACACAAACATGATGGCTAAAAAAGAGCTTTCATTGCTTTCATTTTCTTTTCTCTCTCTCTCTTTCACTCTCTCTCCCTGACACCAAGAAAGCTTGACAGATCACTACACTTTCTTTTTGACTAGCTGTTAACAGAAAAACTGTACATCTTTTAATTATCAATTAATTATTACTAATCCATAATTAATTATCTAAAAGAACCCGTAAATTAATTTCTTTGGTGATGACGGACAATACTATCTACAAAAATTTCTCTTTGGCTTCATCTTTTGAAGGCAACCCATTTGTGGGCTATAAATGGGTTCTGATACGGGAGATTAAAATTGACTAGTGCATGAATGTACAATCGGTGCAAAATAGTAGAATTGGAGACAGTGTCTGATGTGTTGATGTAAGCAAAACAAGTCTTTTGGGGATACAAGTAAATGAGGTTTGGATTTTTATGGATGGTGGTGATGGCTCTAGTGCTCATATAATAATAATAATAATAATAATAATATACTAATAAAAAAATGTTTGGTTCTTTTTTCTTTTTTAATAACAATTCCAAGAACTTCATATGGGAGCAGGGGATTGGAGAAGTTGGTTGGTATGGGAGAAAAGAATGGCACAAGAGTCGTGGTCAATATGTATATCTGCCCCATCCCTTTCTTCCATTTAAGGATGTGGAATCTCTGCTCTTCCCATCCTCTACAATCCCATTTCACATTAAAATAATGTATGTTCTTTTTTTCCAATATCTAAGAAGAACCAAAGCAATTTCTTTTATAGGTTATGCAAGTGATTATATATATATATATATATATTTGTGTGTGTGTAAGATTGATTACCAGACAACATAGCAACAATATCCAATAATGCATACTAAAAAGCAGGCAAAATCTCTCTTTACTGCTTTATATATATGCGTGTTCGTGATTTTTAAATAGTTTAATATATAATAGTTAAGAGTTCTGTTTATTTTATTTTGTACTAATGAGAAAAGTTGGCATGGGAATGAAGAATGGCAGGTTTTGATTTAGAATGTTTGATGCTGTGTTGTTATATTATTTATAGAAAAAATAAATAAAATAAAAAACCAAGACTAGGGTTAGATTGCCTTTTTTGTCTTTAAAGAAACAAAAAACACAAACATGAAATAACCAAGAAGACTAACAGATGATTCTCTCTTTTCGCCAAGTAGAAAGAAAGGGTTGGTGATTACTTATATTATTCATAGGTGATATATATATATAGATCTCAACTTCAGTGTTTCTTGAAGTGATGAAAAGCTCTCATCCTCAAAGCAAATTAAGCACTTTGTTTTCTTCCTAATTTTCCACACTCTTGATAATATTTTATTCAATCTACACTTCCCAATGTGGGTTTTCTGCGTACTATTGTTCTTCGAATGCTTTTCCTTTCTCTTCCCCTAATAGAAAATTACAGAAACGATAACGAACGGGAAAAGGAAGCGGTTGGATGCATCAACAATTTAATAAATAAATTATTGCTTTGCAAGCACAAATAGTTAAATACACTTCTTCATGCATGCATGCCTAATTTTAGGACATACTTTAGACTTGTCGCATAAGTGTAATTTGGAAGAATTCTTCGTTCTACGTTCTATATTGGCTATATGTCTCATATGGTTAATTGTTAAATTGATTGGAATGGCAATTTCCACATAAAGTAATTGCCTTTCCCATCAACTATAAATTAAATCATGTAATATTTAATTTTTATAAAAAATTATTCAAACAACTATAAATTACTCAAACAGTTAAATATTATAAAAATAACTAATTTTACCGAACAGATCGATAGAGTTAAAAAACATATTAATTGTCTATAATACCAAGAAAGTCTTAAAATATTTGAAAAAGGAAAAAAAAAAACCTAATGTGGAAGATATTAATGACTAACATTAGTGGAAGATATTATACATAAAGTGGGTGCCCAAAAACGCAGGAGCTGGATAGCATATATGAAAATCAAATAACCTCAGCTTAGCTAGCCCTCACCAATAACTAAGGAAAATGATAGCGATAGTGATATTAATATTATATATAACTGAAATTCAAAAATGCCCTACAGCTACAGCTCGTTTTGATGAACATCGAGTCAAATGAACACCTAAAAATTGAAGGTGGAGTGAGAGAAGTTTGGTCAAATGTCTCAAAAGCACTGCAGCTATTAACTTTCCTACACAGACAGAAACTCCAAGACATCACGTGGAGGCATTGTGGTCACAATCTAAGCCTATTGAAGCTCGACTACCCATGGGAGTATATATATATTATATCTTAAAATAATAATAAAAAGCATAAACCAAACTCGAAATAGTCTCTTTCTTTTCTTGTTTATAGCCTTTTTCCCTTAGCGTTTTTCATTGCTGCGAAATTGGTCTCCTTTCCTTTGCAAACTTTTTTTACATATAATCAGTGCAGGGGAAAAAAGGGTCCAGGAAAAATTAGGGTATACAGATGTATAATTTCTGCAGGATCACGGGTTAGGTTCATAGAAAAATACCTATCAGATTGAAAAGAAACAGTTATAAACTTCGAAACGAGATTACGATCGGAAA
Organism: Jatropha podagrica; assembly: GCA_947857235.1. Taxonomy (NCBI): domain Eukaryota; kingdom Viridiplantae; phylum Streptophyta; class Magnoliopsida; order Malpighiales; family Euphorbiaceae; genus Jatropha; species Jatropha podagrica. The sequence continues at coordinate 51,757 of CANUEP010197949.1, read as the reverse complement.
TCCTTTCAAAAGGAAAAAATGAATCCAAGAAATTAAAATTAGAGATGATAAATGTTTGTGATCTATAGTAAAATTTTATACATCCACATAAATAGTCAATGGAACGAACGATGTTGATTATGGTGTGGTTCCAACAATTATGGATACAAATGTTTATCAGAAAAACGCACTCTCTAAGGCTTAGAAATGAACATTTAGACATCTCACCGTCACTATCATCATCCATCAACATCATTTAATAAAGTTGTTAGCTTGAGTACTGCGCAACTAAGGCCACAGACTTGCCTAAAATTATTCATTTTCATACCAGAAATAATTAAATTTATTTTTCAGTAATCAAAAAGAATATTATCAAAGTTACATTTATTTTTATTATTTAATAATTTAAATAAAAAAAAATATTGCAAGTGTTTGTTAATGATTAAAACAGAAGAATTAGCGGATTGAGATTTGGAGACCAAAATGCAAAGTCAAAAACTAATTAAAGTGATTAATTACTAAAAAAGTTCCCAAAAGATGGAGACATGCTTGCGAAATGGAATGTTAATTTGTCGTAAGGAGGGAATTAGATTAGCATAATCATTGGAGGATTAATATATTTAAATCTTAAAAAAAATAGAAATCTTAAAAAAGTGAAAGAAGAAGGTATGATTGCAGCATTTGGGTGGGGAGTTTTGATGATGTTAGTCTCTTTAACCAACAGAGAGGTGAAAATGACTCGCAATCATAGAGATGGAATAGGCATCTAAACATCAGTGGTTGAGGACAACATGACTGAGATATGTGGGTCCACTCTACCATTAGATGGAGACATTTGATCATTCACTAAAAGAAGTGCCCTTTTTACTACGACTAAATAAACACTAAGGATAAATTATTATTTAGTCCTCATATTTTCTCATAATTATAATTAACTTCAATTCTTTTGTTTATTGGATACATTGAATTGATTAGTCTCTAAAATGACATTTTCTGGAAAACGATTATTAGTTTTAGATTTTTTGCTTTCTCAGTTTGTTAGCTTTAATTTTATTCATGTTTGTAGGAAAGGAAATCAGGTCGGATAATTTTGGTTCTTCTTCTGTTACATTTATTATGGGATGAAAATGTTATTATTATCAAATTTGAGGGATTAAATAGTTATTTTACTTGAAAAAAAAAATGAAAATCCGTTTGGGAAACCTGAAAAGGGCTAGCAAAGCAATCACAATTTCATGCATCTTCTCCCTAACTACCAACCATAGTATGTCTTAAAATTCTTTTATTTAAATAATATTTACTCTTATAATGTTCCCAAGCAATGTCATTTCAATGTCTAACAAACAGCAATAGTACTTTGCCATTTTTTTTCCGTCTCTTTACAGAAAGGATTGCACATGGGGAGCATGGCCACAGAGTAGGTGAGATGCTCTTTGTTCTCACTTCTCTCTTTTAATTTAAATATTTTTCATATTTATTATTCATCACTTTCTAGATAAATCCCTTCCTAATTACTAATAACTTGTTTTCCCTTAAATTAAATAATTAGTGTTCGTTAATTACACATTTTTGGAATACTCTTTCTATTAAAAAAATAAATAAAATTAAAAATTTCACATCCGGCCAGTCAAGCCATTAAAAGATAAATGTTTCAAACAAATATTTTTATTCTATTTATAGAATTAAACCATTGAATTCGATTAAGGAAGAAATATGCAAACTCATTCATCTCAACAATTTCCGGATGAGAATCTCAAATTTTTAATTACCAATTACATAAATTCTCAGAAAATGACAATAAAATTAAAAAGGCTAAGGTACATGCTTTGCTTAAAGAATTGCAGCACGTACAATGCCTGCAATGCTTATCCCATTAGGCAGCTGATTGGCGGGCCACCTCTTATGTAAGCCATGGGCCAGATACGAGCCTAACTATTTGTTTTCTTTATAGAGTTTAAATCGTGGGCTGAATTTGCAAATTGAGAAATTGCAATTTAGTGCTTAGTTGATTCTGATCCTCTTTTCCTTTCCTTTCCTTTAAGGTTGCCAATCATGAAGGTATTGAAATCTTTTTTTTTTCTTTTAAAAATATCTGCTTCCTTCCAATGATGATAACCAAATTTTACACAATTTTGGATCCCATAATATTTTAAAGAATGACTATTAGCATTTGTTTTTGTGAATTCTCTATTACACCTAATGTATAAAACTACCTATGTACCGAGTCAAATGGTCGATCTGACATTTGAAAAATAACAACACCATCATTTGCAATTTTATGAGAATGGCTTGTTCTAAGAACGAGCTCCTACAATTGAAAATACATAGTGATACTTTATCCTATTAGGGTAAAAGTGTTAGGGCAGTGGAAAAGAGAATAGGTCACAACTCACAAGACAAAACAGTGAAGAAAGGCACGGGATGAGACGAGAGAGCCCACATATATATCTATATATTTATATATAATAGCAAGCGAGCAGTACATTAAGCTCTGAAAAAATTAGCTTTATTATTTCGTTGTATTGCTTTTGCATGAGACGGAGAAAGGTATATATATGAGAGAGAGAGAGGTAGGAGAGTTATAGGTAGGCAGCATCTAGGTGGCATTAGCATCTAGCAGTCCAAATGGCCAATGGGTTTGGGTTGCTATACGACCAATCTTTCTCTTTGCTATCATGTCAATCTCAATTGGAGAAGAGATTCATCAACTCTGTTGTACTTCTCCAAATTAAGACCCACATCATCATCTCCATTCCTCTCTCTTTCTCATGAGACTTCCACGTTTTTTTCTATATATCTTTCTCCCCACGTGCCGCCTATGGGTTTAAAATCTGAAGTCTTTTATTTAACGAGTTTCATCTGAATATTATTCTTCACCCCATTGTAAATCATTTCAAATAAAGTAACAATCTTATTCAAGAAGGTCTCAAGCCCAAGTCGTAAAATATAACCTACCTCTATCCACAGAACTGGTTTGAGGGGACTCCCGAACATGCAAAGGATAACGTTCCCAAATGAATAAAAATATTTCTGATAAAAAGAGACGTTTGATTATCAACAAATTAACTTGTTTTTGAAATTTGATGGACAGAGGAGTTCAAAACGAACTATATAATGGTGGTTGAAAATGGTGACTAAGGTGATTAAAACCTTTGGACCACACTCAAAATAGGCTTATAAATTGACAAACCGGCTGCGGTACGCTGCCTATAAACAGTAAAAAGAAAAAGTCTACTGATCTACATCAATTATTGATCATCAGCGTCTGGAATCAAAATAGGAGGGGGGGAGAAAAATACGTATACATGGAACTAAGTGCGTTTAATTAAAGATATGCTAATCTGAATTGCGTTTTCAATGATTGCAATGGTTACATGGTAAGGTTACTGTATATACGACAGAAAGTAGCAGCCCATAGGGGATCAAACTCAGCACGATTGTATTGAAAACGAAGTAATTATGCATTGCGGTTGATTATTCGATTAAAATATAACTAAGCAATTATTGTTCAATTAACGCATGCAATTGGATATTAAACGAATGGTTAGATGATATAATCATTACCCAATTGCTGAAATGAGCAATATAGCCTTAAAAAGATTTAGAAAAAGAAAAAAAGGATCCAAAAATTGATGATCTTCTTTCAAACGAAAAACCCTACACAAGCACGTAGTATATTCATTTTATCTAGTAAGGGTTTAGTGTCCTCTCTCTCGTTGGCAGAGGCTATTCATTGCATCCACCACTTTTCTATATCTCAGCTAATACTCCACTGTACATCCAACTATTGTTTGTTGACTCTTAACACAACAATATATTTTGGATTTTTTTCTTTTTAACTGACAAAGTATACATTATTACATATATATTGGAAACAATTATTGGGTTCCAACTCAAAGTTTGGTTTGGGGACCTTCATCACGCATTATTGTATGCATATAAATAATGTAAAATTATTATTTTTAGGATTTCAACTTTATTACTGTTTTGTTTTCAATTAGATATTTTTTTCTGTGACATTATAATTATTATTTTCTGTTGAAATAAAATTAACTAATTACTAATTCAATCCATAAACAAGTAATTTTAGAAAAAATAATATACTAATAATTCACAAAGTGAATCTGTAAGAGAGAGAGAGAGACAGAGATTTGGGCTTATTATTTGGAAAGAAAATGTTAGAATCTTTTCTCTCTTTACTTTTTTTTTTTTTTTTTAACTCTTTCATTTTGCAAAAAGACAAAAACTACAGTTCCTTTGACCGTATAGCAGATCTCTGTTCGCCTAGTGATACAGACGACAAAACGTTTGAGATATGCTAAGCTGGATTTGTGTGCGGTTTTTGTCTTATAAACGGTCGCTACCGTGGACCAAATATGGATTTGACGAAGGAGAAACAAGACAGAGTGGCCCAAAAATGCAAAGTTGGATTCAGACGTTATTTGGGCCATGTTCCCTAGTTATGGAGTTGGAAATGGATTTCGGTGGAAACCCAACTTAAACCACATGTGATTTGGGCCATCAAGATCCAGAACCACTCTGTTGTTGATTGTTACCCAGATTTTGAAACCTGTCGTCCTCATACCTGCTGCCAATACAACCTTGTTTTTTAGTTGGTTCAGATTCTAAATCCGGTAGAATCTATTTTCATTTACCTCAATTTTGTTTTTTCTTTTTAAAGCTTGTGAAGGAAATAACATTTTATTTGGTTGAATTTTATCACTGCAGTGTAATTGCAGGTACCATTATTGTCCTTGGATTGTCTACAGTGATGTGGGCAAAAGCCCAGGAAGAAATATGGCTGAAGAAGACAGAAGGAAATTCTAACTTGGAGATGAGCTCTCATAAGATCCCTCTTCTGGCAAACAAAACTGTGGATGTTTAGTACTATTTTGCAAAACACTGGCTTAAGCTCACAAATTTGGGTAAATTTAAATATTCTGTGTCCCTGTTCTGGTGATTCTATTTTCACTCCGAATTATGGTCTATTGAGGGGGGACTCAAGAGGGAAACTTCGTGAATGAGACATCTAAGTTTGTCAATAACATGTTTTTTCCTGATTTTCAACCTCTTTTACCAATAAAAACCTGTACTTTACCTAAAAGATAAAATAGGATGCATGGTCGAAAACGATGATATGGGTCAAAAAGAACTCTACAAAGTCTCCCAACCCCAAGTGGATTGCAATACATTTTTATAAAATGCAGGCATTTGACCCTTGTGAACTGTCAAAAAATTTGCAATTGCAATATCGCATGCACTTTCCTTATAAAGGACCTGAAATCCCCCACGTTGAGTATTGGTACTGTGCTTCAATCTACGCAAGAAATGTGGGGTTTAAGAGTTGCTGCACTTATGCTTACATTAGAGTTCTTGGATGTTGGCTTGAATACTGTAAACAAAGCAGCCATGAGCAGAGGCATCAGTCAGTATATACTAGTGGTTTACTCTAACATGCTTGCCATTTTCTTGCTTCTTTCATCTTCTGTTATCTTCTACAGGCAAGTATATGTACCATTAATTTTTATTTCAAGAGTTACTTGAATCTCTTCGTAATTTTTACTTTCATTCAACAGAAAAAGAATCGTTCCACTGCTTACACTATCCATACTCTGCAAAATTTTTGTTCTTAGTCTGCTCAGGTATTATATAACTTCACCTGATACTAATTAATGCAGGTATGATTAATTTTTCATTTTTTATTGAATTTATTTGCAAGTTTTTAGTTGTGCTGGTCAGGTGTTCACATATATTGGTATAGGATACAGCAATCCAATTCTGGCCTCAGCAATGATTGATTTAACTCCGGCTTTTACTTTCATACTTGGTGTCATCTCAGGGCAAGCACTAATCACCAGCAGCCTTCTTTTTCATTGCAGTTTATGTTGATAAACTGAATGCATATATAATTAGACTTGGTTTAAATTTTTGGTTTTAGGATGGAAAGGCTGGACTTGAAAAGCAAAAGCAGCCAGGCAAAGTTTATTGGCATCATGATGTTGATAACTGGAGGACTAGTTGTAACTTTATATAAAGGTCTGCCAATTAATAAATTACAAAATCAGATTCTTGTTTTGCCTCCATCAAACTGGGTCATTGGAAGTTTTTTCCTCGCAGTTCATAGTTTCATCCTTGCTGTAATTTATATTATCCAGGTAGACTTACCAAAATATCTACAACGTATTTTTAGGTGGAATTAATTTCACTCCAAGGATTGATCTTTGTTTTGACATTTCCAGACTTGGATCATAAGGGACTACCCGTCAGAGATAGTCGTAACATTGGTTAATTGTTGCTTTGTGACCATCCTGTCAGCCATAGTTACTCTGATTGCTGAGAAAGATCTGAATGCTTGGAAAATAAGGCCTGATATTGGGTTGGTTGCCATTGGGTTCTCGGTGAGCATGGAGAATGAAGTTTTTAGTTACTCAACCTCCATGATAAGCTTCTTATTGGATTTTATAGTGGCTTGATGTTTTCTTGATTAATTTTGTAGGCAGTTTTTGCAGTATCACTTCGAAGTGTTGTTCATACATGGGCATGTCACAAGAGAGGCCCTGTCTATACTTCCATGTTTAAACCGCTTGGGATGGCTATTGCAGTATTCATGGGCGTATCTTTTGTAGGGGATACTGTCTATCTTGGAAGGTAGTATTCCTTACTTGATTATGTATTATCAGGACTAATGATCATCAACTCTTCATCCTGAATGCAAAAGACTACGAAGTTAGGAAAAGAAAAATAAAAGGAAAAATGTTTTGTCTGTTTCAATTTTTTCCCTCTCATCTTTTTTCCCACATTTTACTATGCAGTTTGATAGGAGCTGTTATTATTACCTTTGGGTTTTATGCTGTGATTTGGGGGAAAACGCAAGAAGAAACGGTTGAAGACAGAGAGAGTTGTAGCTTTGAGTCATCTTCCCCAAAAGTTCCTTTTCTGCAAAACAAATCCCCAATTGTATAAGAGTTTTGCATGAAGACACATAAAAATGGAACTTGATTACGTTGATTTGTATCCATTTTAAGATGAGGGAAATGTGTCTTCTGTAATCGGAAATGATTCAGTATAGTAAAAGCTGTTGGTCATTAATATTAGGTATCTGTCTCTTTGAATTTCATACTCAAATTATTAGTTACAAATCTTTCAAATCGTACAGGATGAAATCATACATTTTGTGTAGTATTCATTATATCATGTGGGAATTATCTATATATATAATTGTTGTTTTGCTCGATTCATATATCTGATGATAGACGTGACTTTCTTACCCTGAATGATTAAACTCTAGCCTTTACTGTATTCCTGCAACAATTTGCAGGTCAGAATTTCCATACCCCTTCCAATCTGAATGCTCTTCTGTTCATGTACCCCACAAATAATTTTGTGAGAGTGATGGAAATATTTTTTAAATCCTTAAAAATCCCCCATCTATATTTCTCTATAGTCTCTGCGTATAGTTTTATCATGAATAAAGTTTAGATATGTGGTACGAAAGTAACGAAAACATTGTAAAGTTGTGACCTTTACTCCTTTAGGCTTTAGATAATGCTATCATAGTGCCGTGAGCTTCAGTCTTTCCGGTTTCTTTTTATTCCATCACAAATTGTTTATTTTATTTAGCAATTGACGTTTCTTTGACGTTGTAGACTTGAGGAGCTCACGTGGTGTTAGATTTTTTGTTTCTATGTTACTAGTTTTCATTTTCAAATTTTTCAAGAAAATAACGAAGAACCCTACCTATACCCTATATAAATATATCAATGTCACCAATATGTTTATGCAATTACGTTTCATGTCGGAATCAAAATTTTTAATATATTGCTTTACCAAGTTACTAGTAAATCAATGAATCCATGAAAACAGGAAATCAGTAGTAGCTGGGGGAAATATGGCCCATGTTATTGACTTTTTAAAGATTTAATAACTTTAACATCTCTATAGACAGAAAATCGTAATTTAGCTACCGAACACATAAGAAAAGAACATCATCACAGACACTGCTGCCATTAGAGGACATTGAGCATCGGAAATCTGAATCATAAAAACCGAATCAAGTCTTTCTCTTCCTTGCTCTTTAATTAAAGAATGTGGAGTCCAGGACTAACAGCAACCATGCTGGGAGTAGAGTTCGTGGAGGTCGGCATAAGCACCATCATGAAAGCAGCCATGTCCAAAGGCATGAGTCAATTTGTGTATATGGTTTATTCAAATGCCTTTGCCATCTTCATCCTCCTTCCCTCTTCCTTCATCTTTTACTGGTAATAAATTACTGGCTCTTCTTCTTCTTTTAACGTCGATCAGGACTCCAATATTACTTAATTTGTATTAGTTACTAATTTGTTTCAGGAAAAGATCTCCCCCCAAACTTAATCCATGCATCCTCTCTAGAATCTTGCTTCTGAGTATTGTCAGGTATTCTTATGTTTCTTCGCTTAATTTAAATTAATTGGAACAGTAATCAGTTTTATGTTGATTATTAAAGATTATTTCTGGGTTTTGTATTGTACAGCTTTAGTATTCAGATGCTTTTTAACACTGGAATAAAGTATAGCTCTCCAACTTTGTGCGCAGCTATGACTGATCTAACACCGGCTTTCACTTTTTTACTGTCTGTAATATCCAGGTGAGTTTCATCTTTTAGATTATCTGTTTTGTTGTTTGGTTCACTAGCTGCCTTACCCCTCGACTTGCTGCGTTATCCAGTTAAAAAATTATGACCGAGTGAAAAAGTACAAACAGTGATGCAAACTTTTGAGGTGTGGTTGTCCCAAGGTTACAACGATCTTTTTCTTTTCTTTTCTCAATTCCTCTTTCCTTCCATTCTCCCCAGCCTCTTTCTCTCGTTAGTGCTCTGTTTCTATCTCTGGTTTACAATTCTGTTGACGGGTTCCATGAACTCCGCCGGGCAATCCAACGACGTAATGGATGTGTCAGGTTTGAGAAGTTGCCTGATGTTTGTGCCACGCTGTCTGGTCGGGTCTTCACGGCCAATAATCTGTTTCATAATAGCACAAGTACCCTTTTGTGAATTGGTCAAATTTTCTGGGAAATAATTGGTTAATTAAGAAACAGGTTTAAAGTTGTCATGCCAGAATTAGAGAGGCCAGCTATAATGGATTTTGATACCCCTATTTTATTCTTTTCTAAAGTTGTAAATTTCTGCCTTACCAACCAATGTTCCATAAAAAAATGAATATGACTACTGATTAATGCTTTGCTGGTTAATTTAGAATGGAGAAACTGGAGTACAGATTACAAAGTAGCCAAGCCAAGTCAATTGGCACCATAGTATCAGTTACAGGAGCGTTTATTGTGACTTTGCATAAAGGGCAACCTATCACTAAAAACGTTTTATCCCAAATCGATGACCAGTTGCTGTTGCTCTCGTCAAATTGGGTTCTTGGTGGCATTTTTTGTGCAGTTGGTGCATTGTGCTTAGCATTGTTATACATTGTCCAGGTAATATGCTAAATCGCAACTTAATTACTTGGTTTTACATGATGCAAAGTGCAAATTTTTTCTGACATATAACTCCCGCTGGAATATTTACCAAGACTTGGATTCTGAAGGAGTACCCTGCAGAGTTGATGGTAACAGTGGTAAATTGCATCTGTGTGACTCTGTTATCTGCTGTAGTCTCTCTAATTGTAGAGAAAGACAAGAATGCTTGGATACTGAAGCCTGATGTTGAATTAACAGTTATTTTGTGCTCAGTAAGCTATTTCAAGGAATTATTATTCTGTCCCCTTCTCATTCAGGTTCTTTGTTACATTTTGCTGTAATTGATGTTGTTGTAAATTCTGTAGGCAGTTTTTTCAGCATCACTTCGTAATGTAGTTCATGCGTGGGCATGCCGCAAGAAAGGACCTCTCTACACTGCCATGTTTAAACCACTTGGGATGATTATTGCAACTTTCATGGGGGTTTCTTTTCTTGGGGACAACCTTTATCTTGGAAGGTACATTTCTGTGCAAGCGTGTAATTTTTCTTTTTCCTTCAAAAAGGAAAAGAATTGAGAAAAAGTTAACTGATTCATACTTGCAGAGTTCTTTGTAGGACAAATGAAGAAAGTTATAAAAAATCACATAATTACATTCATGAAAGGAAACAATATTCATTGATTCAAGATTCTATAATGTGATGAAATCTATTTTCGTTAGTTCAAATTTGTTTCCTTTTTGTAGCTTATGAAGGAAATAACATTTTACTTAACTGAATTTTATCACTGCAGCGTGATTGGAGGTTTCATTATTGCCCTTGGATTTTATACAGTGATATGGGGAAAAGCCCAAGAAGAAAAGATCGATGAAGAAGACGAAGGAAACCCTAACTCGGCGTCGAGCTCTCATAGGATCCCTCTTCTGCGAAACAGAAGTTCTGATTTGCAATCAACATTAGCTTAAGCTAATTCCATTTTGTATTAAAAAGCTGTCCGTCACTGATATTAGTCACGATCTTTCAGGATGAATTAATATATTTTTGTATAATATCTATTGTGTCACGTGGAAATTACATGTCTTAACAGATTTAGATAGTTTTCTTACTGAAAATAATTAAACTGTAGCCCTAACTTGTGTTTCTGCAACAATGGCAAGTAAGCATTTCAATAATTGTAGCTCTGTTCGTTTCTGTACCCCACAAAAGAACTTCGTCAAAGCCCTGGAGTTTTTTTTTTTTTTTTTTTTTTTTTAAATCCTTAAAAATCTTCCATATCTATGGTATTTTTGTCTTTTTCTTATTTATTGCTGTTTGAAATTAATTTAGAATTAATCTAGAAAATTTTAGACCTACTTAAAATATCTTGATTATAATAATAAAAAAAATAATGTAAACGGACTTGCGTAAGTTGGTGAAAAAGCCTATAAAAAGCTAAAAGGCTTGTGCGTGAGTGAATGTCAAGCAACAAAGGAAAACCAAGACAGATTACCAATAAAGTCCTTGTAAAATTTCTTTTTAGTCCTTAAACCTACTTCAATTACATTCAAATATGACCAACACATTAAATTATCCATCCTATCTCTTAAAAAATTCAACTTGGTATGAGAGCGTTGTTCGATTCAACACTTGCATAACCAAATTTTCAAATATTACTTTACCCAAATATCATTCACACAATATTCTCATCACTGTAACTTCTTTTTTAACTAATAAATTGCTATTATTATTTTTAAGAGAAAACTATGATTATTGGGCCATTAGAATGAAAACATATTTTATTTTTTAAGAATTATGGGAAAATTTGGAAAGAGTAGTAACAAAATCAAGCAATTCAACTCCAATTACAAAATAGCAAAAAATGCTAAAAGGAGAGAAGAAGAAAGATTCAAATGTTTTGTATTACATTCAAATGACATTGATGGAATCAATTTTTCCAAGAGTTGTTAGAGCCAAGTTGCTAAATAGGAATGAGAAATTTCAAAAAAGCAATTCCGAGATAGTATTAGGGTTTGCATTAATAAACTTCAAATTTTACGAAGAGATTTTGAAAATTAAAAAATAAAGGATTATGAGATCATAAATAAGTATTACTCTAAATTAAAAAAAAAATAGTAAATCAATTAACAACAAGAAACCCTTACGGCGCAAATTCTTTATAAATCAATATTTTACTTGATTTTGGATGGGAATGACAATTAGTCAATTTGTAAACTATTAAACGGACATAACTTGAAAATGCTTCTATAAAAACAAATGAAAAAATCTTCCATATCTATAGCATTTTTGTCTTTTTCTTCTTTACTCCAATAATTTTTGGCATCAATTAGATGACCGGGATTCTTCAATACTGTTGAAACAAGTAAAATAAATTACGAAAATTTTCCCTTTTGAGAGTGAAAATTTCCCTCATGTTGTAGTAAGTCATAAAACAAGGACAAATTATGTTTCTTGAATAACAAATCGATAACGAAAGCTACCTGTCTTGTCATATTATTGGATAACATAAAGAAAGGCTATTGCTTCGTCATTTTTTCACTCACAAGTGTGTTTGAAGAAAGTTTTTTTTTTTTTTTTTTTTCTTTTTTGTTGCAAGCAATGGGGAGCATAGTGCCGTTTCTGGGGATGGTTATGGCAGTTTTGGCTCAAGCAAGTGATATGGTAATTAGCAAAGCAGCCATGTCTAAAGGGATGAGCAGACATGTACTTCTTGTGTACTCTTATGCTCTCTCTTCTCTTATCCTTCTTCCTATATCCATTTTCTCCCAGAGGTCTTTTTTTTCATCTTCACTTTTTTTAATGTACGTATAAGATCAAGAAACTTTGTTTTTTTACTTTTATTGTTAATTGTTTTCTTCAACAGATCAGATCTTCCCCCACTCTGTTTTCCTCTCCTCTCAAGCTTTTTCTTGCTTGCCTTAATTGGGTTGGTAAAATTTAAGCTTATTAATCTTTGCTTATCCTCTTATTTTGCTTAAAAACAGAATTGAAGGTGTAACGGTTGCTATAACAATTAGTTCTTGAAACAGATTTTCTGGACAGGCTTTTAACTATGCCGGTGTACAGTTCAGTTCTCCTACTCTTGGCACAGCCATGCTCAACCTCGTCCCGGCTTTTACTTTTGTTTTTGCCCTCATCTTCAGGTTTCTGAAAAGAATAATCAGATTTTTTTTCTTCTTTCATTTTTATCGCAAATTTTTTAGTTTATTAATTTCATTTAGCAATTTATGTTTCTTTGACATTACAGGATGGAAAAGCTAGACTTGAGGAGCTCAAGTAGTTTAGCTAAATTTATTGGAAGTGTTGTATCAATTAGTGGGGCATTTACTGTGACCTTCTACAAGGGCTTACCTCTCATTATCATGCCCACATTTGATGGCTCGAATCATCAATTACTAGTTTCAGAAGAAGGAAATTGGATCCTTGGAGGATTTCTCTCCGCAACTCATGCTATGATGACTTCACTATGGTATATTTTACAGGTTAGATCACAGCATAACTAAAATTCTCATATGCGTTAATCAAAATTAACCCAAACAATTCAATTAATTCAAACTCATAATTCCACAATCACGGAGATGAAGACGGGAAATTAATTACAAGTCTTGATTATTGCAGGCATCAATACTGAAGAAGTACACATCAGTGCTAATCATAGTATTTTTTTACAGCTTATTTGCAACAATTCTATCTGCAGTGGTTTCTCTAATTGTAGAAGATTTTGATGCTTGGAGGCTAAGAACTGACATGGGTTTGGTTGCTGTAATATATTCAGTAAGACATAAAATCAGAAGCCCTATGCTTGTTAATGTCTGTCTCAATCATTAATTAATTGAGAATTCTTTATCTAACATTTGTCAGGCAGTTGTTGGGAATGTATTTCGGCTAGGCATGACTACATTATGTGTAAGAATTAGTGGACCTGTTTTTGTTTCTATGTTCAAGCCCTTGGGGATTGTTGCAGCTGCGCTCATGGGAATCATTTTTCTAGGGGATACTCTCTTTCTTGGAAGGTACATTTTCTTTCTTTTTACTCCATGCAAGGTACACTTCTAAGCAAGCGAATGAGTAAATGCAAATTTCAAAATGGTTATGCAGTGTGATTGGAGCTAGTGTGATCGCAACTGGTTTTTATGCTGTTATGTGGGGGAAAGCTAAAGAAGAGCAGTCAGGAAAAGGCAGTGGAGTTACAGCCATTGAGGACCCATCCACCCAGAACGAGCCTCTTTTGCAGACCAACATAAAAGAGATAAACAAGCTTGCTGTTTAGACAAATTTTATATATATATATATATACATTTATGTTGTAACGGCAATTCTCACCGTTACTTCCATGCGATCGATCGTAACATTTAAATAATATTATTCCTTTGTTTAATGAGACCCGGAATTTCAGTTTTGAAGTTCACATCAGCCATGTTGACTTGAAACAGAACTTTTTGTCATTAATTTCTTCATCTTTTATTGTTTGTTCGTAATTCATAGTCGGAGTTGTTGAGATTCCCCAATTCGTTTGTCTTTCTTACTCAATAGACTTTTGGACCGACCGGTAAGTAAGTGGAGTTTCATTAACATTTATGTAAAGAACAGTAGCTCGTGCAAATCTTGTCCTACAATAAAAGACCTCCCCTCTTAACTTTTCCAAGAAAACACAACCCAGAACTCTCTCATCCTCTGTTTCTTGCCTAACCTAAACCCTTCATTTCCTTTCTCTTCAATGGCATCGACTGATAATGACGTTGCCCATGAGTTCAGATTCTTTAGGGTTTACAAAGATGGCCGGATCCACATGTTCAGGCCAACTTGGGAAACAATCCCACCACTTGATGACTCTGTAACTGGACTCAAATCCAAAGACGTAACCATCTCTACTGATCCTCCAGTGTCTGCTCGTATTTTCTTGCCAAAACTCAAAAACCCTGATCAGAAACTCCCTCTCCTGTTTTACATCCATGGCGGTGGGTTTTCGATGTTGTCTGCGTTTTCCCCTCAATACCACAACTATTGCTCTGCTTTGGCTAATGAGGCTAATGTTCTCGTCGTCTCTGTTGAGTACGGTCTCTTCCCGACCCGACCCATACCCGCTTGCTATGAAGATTCCTGGGCAGCACTCCAGTGGGTGGCGTCTCATGTTAATCGAAATGGACCTGAGCAGTGGTTGAATGATTATGTTGACTTTGAGAAAGTTTTTATAGGTGGAGATAGCGCAGGAGGTAACATATCCCATACTTTAGCTTTCCGCGTACGGTCGATCGGATTACCGGATGGAGTCAATGTGGTTGGGGTGATCTTAGTGCATCCATATTTTGGCGGTACTGAAGATGATCATATGTGGCTTTACATGTGTCAAGATAGTAAGGGATTGGATGATCCTAGAATGAACCCGCCTGTAGAGGATATTGGTAAGCTTGGATGTGAAAAGCTGTTGATTTTTGTAGCAGAGAAAGATCATTTGAATATTGTGGGCAAGAATTATTATGATAAGTTACAGAGAAGTGGATGGAAAGGAAGTCATGAACTGGTTGAGAATGAAAAAGCAGAACATTGCTTTCATTTGCATAATCCTGACCATGACAAGGCTTTGGAGTTGAAAAGAAAGTTTGTTTCCTTCC
Organism: Jatropha podagrica; assembly: GCA_947857235.1. Lineage (NCBI taxonomy): Eukaryota > Viridiplantae > Streptophyta > Magnoliopsida > Malpighiales > Euphorbiaceae > Jatropha > Jatropha podagrica. The sequence continues at coordinate 36,731 of CANUEP010197949.1, read as the reverse complement.
TAAAACAAGAGTAATTATGTTTTATTTTATCATGCTTACGTATGATCTTCGTAATTTTCTAAGTTTCACTGAATAAAATAAATCTTGATTTATGATGATATCATTAATATTTCCACATGTGATTGCTTCCATATCCTTCTTAATTAGCATAATTGAGATTCCAAAACTAATAATTTGTAATTTGGGTGGATGACAATGTCAACTTTGCAAGATTATACTTAAAAGCTGTTTGTTACAAAAATAGGTGTCGTTGGACTTCAAAAAGCCCAACATCATAGGGAGGCCCAATTATTATTTATATTTTTTGCACCATAAGGAGACATTACCTTATCATTAAATAAATAATCAGTGGCCTTGATTGACTCTTGAGAACACTGGTCAAGATGCGCGCGCTATGTGAAAGTGACCGCAAAATAAAGCACACTGCAAGATTTTTTTTTTCAATAATTTTTAAATCTAAAATAAGAAAATTTTAAATGATTCCTGAATCGAAATTTTTATTTTTGAGAGCCTTATTTATTTTATATTTTGTATTATTTAAAGAAAATAAGTTAAAACAAAAAATTTCAGATTAAAAGGTTGTACAGTTCCATTAACAATTAATCAAAGCTCAACACTGAAAAGAAGAAAGAACATCTTTCACCACTGGTTAGATTGAAAATGCCATAGTTATTGTTAAAGATATGGGATTAAGGTTATGCATAAAGAGGCTTTATTGCCCTTTATTGGAATGGTGATTTCAATTCTTGCTCAAGTAAGCTCTATGGAAATAACCAAAATAGCTCTATCTCAAGGGATGAACAGATATGTCATTATTGTTTATTCTGATACTATTGCTACACTTGTTCTTCTTCCTTGTTGCTTAATAGTCCACAGGTCTTCACATCTCTATTAATACAATCTTTCTTTGCTTTTCTTTTCCTTTCCTTGACAGTGTATATTAATTTATTTCTTGTGGTTAATTTGCAGATCGGATAGGACTCCACTCACCTTCTCCTTTGTTTGCAGCTTTTTCTTGCTTTCAGTGTTTGGGTCTGTAATTATAGAATGAATTATATTTTTCTCGTAAGGAATCGAATTTAGTAGCAATAGTTATTGATTTCCACTTATTTTTTCAGACTTGGTATCCAGTTTTTTGGATATACTGGTTTACAGTATAGCTCTGCCACACTTGGGACGGCCATGCTTAATCTCATTCCAGCTTTTACCTTCATACTTGCCATTATTTTCAGGTTTTTGAATTATTTTTGCTTAAGACAGATAATTGATTTATTTAATTAAAAGAAGGAAAAGTATTTGTATTTGATAAGGGATTTTTGGTAGAAAATTCCATAAAAATTTAGGGAAGAGTTGTTCTTACATCTTACTCTTCCTTATCGTTCTTTCCATTGAAACTCTGTAAGAATTCAAGATTGAGTTTCCACCTCACTGTATGCATTAAAACTCCATAAAAGCCAGAGCCAAGAACAACACAATTTTGTCTAGCAATTAATTTAAAATAAATATTTTTCTTTTTCCTTTTTTTTTTTCTTATTGTATGAGTTGCATAAAAGAATTAAGTAAACCTTTGTTTTTTATCGAAAAATTTCTAGAATTATCCTTAATTCTAGATCGCTAATTAATTAATTAGGTTGGAAGAAGTAGATTGCAGGAGCAAAAGCAGCATTGCAAAATATTTAGGAACAATAATATCAATTGGTGGAGCATTTGTTGTCATCTTCTACAAAGGCCCATCACTCTTTAGAAGTAGTACTTCCAATATTCATCAACAGCTACTTCATTCCTCACGACCCTTATGGATAGTTGGAGGGTTTTCCTTTGCAGCCAAAGCTCTCTTGGATTCATCAGTATTTATTCTTGAGGTTTGTTTAAATAAATACCATTCGTAAACATTTACTAGATAATTACAACAAATAATTGACTCTTATTTTTATTTTTTGCAGGCCTTTATCCTAAGAAAATTCCCTGCTGTGCTTACCATAATGTGTTTTATCTTCTCCTTTGATACAATTTTGTCCGGAATTTTTGCTTTGGTTGTGGTTAAAAACACAAGTGCTTGGCAATTAAGACTAGATATGGGTTTGTTTGCCATTTTTTATGCAGTAAGTGGATTTAGTATACTGATTAGCATGATCACTGTTTGAAATTATCTCACTAACTTCTTAACAGATTGATCAGACTTTATGTTCTTTAACATGCAGGCAATTATTGGATCTGCATTTCGTCTCAGCTTAATTACTTGGTGCCTGAGCAAGACCGGGCCTCTCTATGTCTCCATGTTCAAGCCTTTGGCTATTCTTTTTGCAGTTATTTCAGATGCAATATTTCTAGGAGACGCACTTTCTCTTGGAAGGTAGACATTTTTAATTTTAAAACCCTTACCTACCAGACATTCTTGATTCTTGATGAATATTAGTTGGTTTCAGAAACAATGGAAAATTGATAAATTTTTTTACTTGATTTAATTGTTTTCATATGGAAGAAATTAGGATAAAGACATAAATAGAGATTTACCAGGTATTGATAATTCTGAAATTGTTGCAGCTTAATTGGAGGAATCATTATCGTTATTGGATTTTACATGGTGTTGTGGGGAAAGGCCAATGAGGAGAAGTCAGGTCAGCATATTGGTGTAAGACAATCCGAATTCTCCGGCGAGAGTGATCCTCTGCTGCAGAATAAAACCGAAGAAATATAAGCATTCTGCAGATAACATTTATCTTAACAGAAAAGTGTAAACCATCATTAGCCTATCACTCTATCAGTCTTACCCTTAAAATACAAACTCATGTTAAAAAGTTTCAATAATTCCCCCGTCAATGTCAATATTTATGCGAAGCAGTTAAAAGGTATAAATTCATATAATTAGATATAATCTGATTGGTTCTCTCATTTTATTTAATATGAAAGGTGAAAGAGGTATCAAATTCAGAAATTTTCATCTATAAAACTTTTTGACCATTTGAGAGAAGAAAAGATTATTCCCACAATATTATTCTAATATACTAATAATCCCAAGAGCTCAAACGAGTGTGAAATGATTTTCTTTTCCCTCTTATAATCTTTTTCTTACCGAAAGGTTATATCTATTTTACGATGAACAAATAATTGATAGTTTCTGAATGAACGAATGGAAGGGTGAACTGTAATCGTGAAGAAGGCAGTGAAGGCGGCTGCAATAAAACGCCATGGCCGACTAATAATAAATAAATAAATAAATATTAGAAGTGACCACACTAAATTCTCTTTTTTGGCGAAATTATTTTTCCTGTCTTGGAGGAAAACCAAATGCGATTATTTTATTGGGTTTGGTACAAAATATTGATGAGTTCCCAAGAAAGGAAAAATAAAATATACAGCACAAATACGTCAGCGCCACTGCATGCACAGTACGCTTAAATATTCATGGAAGAGAAAAAAGCAGTGGTCAATGGGGAATCAGGCACAGATGCCCTTTTAGCCGTTGGGATTCACTGTAACTAGCTGGTTGTATTAGATTGGATTCGGTTGCTGTTTGGACATCACCGTTGAGAGTAGAGTAGATTTTGGGGATTGTTCATATTTGTTCAAGTATTTAGAGTAAAAAATGAGAACGAAAGCAGCATTTCCATTTCTGGTTATGGTAATGGCGGAGTGCGCACAAGTTGGGCTTCTGATAATAAGCAAAATAGCCATGTCAGAAGGCATGAGCAGTTTCATCTTTGTTTTTTACTCTAATGCTCTTGCCTCTCTCGTTCTTCTCCCTTCTTCTTTGCTTTTCCACAGGTACTCTTCTCCCTTTATCTCCCCGTCAGATATCCATAAAGCTAAAATCTTTTCGCATGTACTTTTATTATTTGAAATTATTTCGCAGATCAGAAAGGCCTCCACTCACCTTTCCAATTATATGTGGATTCTTCGTGCTTGGTCTCTCTGGGTATGTTGTTTCAATACCCATATCAAATTTATTTTCTGGGTTTAATTTAGTTTGAATTAATTTCTAATTTTTTATTGTTTTATTGGAACTTATTTAATTCAGTTGCTTGGCAAATTTTTTCGGGTATGCTGGGATTAATCTCAGCTCTCCTGCACTTGGCACAGCTATGCTCAATCTCGTTCCTGGTTTTACTTTCATACTTGCTGTTGCTTTCAGGTTGGGATTTTCTTATTATTTTCTTACTGGTTGATTTAATTACTGCGAATTGTAATTATTTGCTGTATTAACAGAAAAGGTCCCCATTTTATTTCCTTATTTTTGTTGCTGAAGATATATTGACAATTTATGAAACAAATGCCGTTGTTTAACTATTTAATTCAGAGAGAAAATAGTCTTATAAATGATCCTAGCACGTTTCCTTCAGAGTAAAAAAAAATGCCAAGCAAGGGGGACAAGGGGTTGGAGAAATGGAGGTTTGGGCTCTAGAGGGATTTGTTGAAGTCTGAGTATCAAAGTAATAATGTGTTGGTTTATAACTGAATGGAAAAACAGAATTACTAAAAATCATACTTTCTATGCTGAAGTCTGAGTATATGAAGCTGATAAAAATCTAAACTTGTCATTCTCGGAGTCATTAGTTTTATCAGCCAGTTTTCTGCTTCAGTTAAACAGAAACAACCGTGATTGGCAAGACTGTCTTATTGTAAATAGTATTCTATATCTATAGCATCACTCCATCATTTAAATCTTTCCCTCATCTACGATTGTGCCAATATTTCAATGCAAACATCATTTGGGAATAAAAATGTTTTCATTCTTTGATCCTCAAGTACTTGGTTTTCGAGAATTTGAAACAATGATGACTGAAGTTTTTTCATCTGCTATATCAACAATATGTGATGAAATGTAATTTTTCTTGAATTATTGTAGTTCTTTCAAGTTTGGACATGTGGGAAGGTGGTTCTTAAACACCAAACCATTACTATCCCTCTAAACATCTAAAGGAAGAAAAATAAAGTATGATCTCATTCTATTCCCTTGAACATTTGTTGATATTAGTTACCACCAGAATGTTTAGTTTCCAATTTAACATAATAATTTGTAATATTAGCCCACACCACAGGTACATAAATTTACATATGAGAAGCAACATAAGCAGAATTTCCTCATTCAGTTGCTTTCGGTCAGCATGTCTCCCTTTATAGGCTCACAACCTAGTATCCTACTTGGTTCATTTATAAATCCTAAATGTAAACTAGAGATTTCTGTTTCATGCTTTTTATTTTCCACTGATAAGAGCTAAAATCAACTGTATTTCATGCAAAATGCTCTTGATTTGGGATGTCCAGGACTTTGAAAGTGAATGCTCTATTCGAGAGAGAGAGTCTCATTTAGTTGCTCATTATGCTGAGTTCATTGGAGAATTTTCGATTCCTTTTAGCAAAATCAATGACATTTTGTGCATCCTCTTAAGATTGAAGTAAGTCCTTCAAGCACTATTGCTACAAACTGGATGGCTTTTGTTTGTCGGCAAAGGAAATTCTACCTGGGTTGGTTTTTCCATCCTATTCTCTCTGTTCATAATTTGTCTTGTAGTTACTCAATTAGTTTCTTTGAGATCTCCAAATAAAAGTTTGCCTTCAAGGAAAAGTCCTCTTAAGATTAAGGTAAGTCCTTCAAGCAAAATCGGTTCAAACTGGATGGTTTTTTGTTGTGTTGGCAAAGGAAAATTTTGCCTGAGTTGGCTCTTCCATTCTATCTTCTCTGTTCATAATCCATCTTGTAGTTACTCATTTAGCTGGGAACCCATGCCGGAAGAAATTAAATGCTTTATGTGTTTTCCAAGGAAAGCTCCACGTGGTTAGGTTGGAGTTTTTTTTCAGCTTTTCACTAATCTCCTATATTCATCGATCCTGAATCCTAAATTCATGGTCTCAATTTATTTGATTTCCTTCCTTTATCCAACACTTCCTCTTTTTGGCTTAAAAGGAATGAAAGAAATGAAAATGGTTATTCATAACTGATTGTTTAGCTAAAGGATTGCTTTAAACACTAGCTATGTTCAAGTAAGGTAGTAAATCCCTTTTTACATACTAGGAATGCTGATAGGAATAAAATAATAACAGATGCGGATGACCTGATTAATCAATTATTTGGTTTCAGGATGGAAAAACTTAACTGGAGAACCTCTTCTACACTAGCTAAATCAATAGGAACCATAGTTTCGGTTGGAGGTGCATTCATTTTAACCTACTATAAAGGTCCCCCAGTTCTGATGACACCTCCTTTAAACACATCTAATGGACTTCTCGCGCAACTGTCAAATTGGGTTATTGGAGGATTGCTCCTTGTACTGGATTGTGTTATGACGTCTGCATGGATCATCATACAGGTGAAGCATGTCGAAAACAGAATAGAGAAAACAGTTGAAAATGTTATGTATGATTATTCTATATTTTTAATCTTTCAGGCATTTATCCTCAAGAAATACCCCGCAGAGCTCATTGCGGTGTTCTTCTACTGCTTCTTTGTGACCATTCAGTCTGCAATAGTTTGTTTGATTATTGAAAGAGATCTTTCTGCTTGGAGCTTGAGACCAAATATAAGATTGGTTGCTGTTCTTTACTCGGTATGGAATTAAACTCAATGTACTGATAGTGGATCTACATACTTTATCTAATCTAATCTGCAGATACTGATTTAAACTGTAATGTGTCAACTTAGCCAATTTTAGTTGTGTATTTCAGCTTGGCAATAGTTGGCATATCCAATTGCAATATAAATGTTATTATAGAAAGCAACTGATGAGTCTAAAACTTTAACGAGTCTACAATGTAGGGAGTTTTTGGCTCTGCATTCCAAATTGGCATTTGTTCATGGTGCCTGCGACAGAAAGGACCTGTTTTTGTTTCAATGTTCAAGCCCCTGGGCATTGTCATTGCAGCCGCTCTGGGCATCCTCTTTTTAGGGGATACTTTGTATTCTGGGGGGTAGGTTTCTTGAATTAAATATTCTTTTCCATTATTGTTAATCATGATATATTTAGACTGATCAAGCTGTTGAGTTAGATTTATTCCTATCTTGTTATAATTTTATGCCGTCATGCCGTCATTTTCATATGCTAATACAAGGGACATATCACCTTCCTAATCTAAACACTGTGCAGTTTAGCTGGAGCAACTGTTATAGTTATTGGGTTCTATGCGGTATTGTGGGGGAAAGCCAATGAGCAGAAGATGGGTATAGATGCTGGAGCAAAGACCATTGAGTCAAGCAGCCAAAGAGTCCACCTCTTGCAAGACTATATTGAAGAAATATAGAAGCACTATGCAGCGGACCAAAATAAAATATATCCTTTTCCAGACCAAATGGGTAATTCCATTTAATCTTGATTGCATGTGTGACACATGCATGCAGCATAGGCAAAAGACAAGTCACGTTAATACCTGCTTTGCATAAAAATTGAGGGGTAAGGTATCCCTGGTTTGATTTTATTTTTGGGTTCAACCCCCTGGAGAACTGATCAATCTAAGGAATGTAGACGTGCGTGCCATATGGGGTTAAGGCCTTAACAAACCCTGCCTCATTCACCCTACAGTTTGGGTTTATATGTTACTTTTCTACCTTGGGTTGATTTGTTGTGTTATTATTTCTGAAATGTTTATAATCAGTTGCTAATTAAAAGTGAGTTGGTTCAAAATACTTAACAAATTCATAATCTTTCATATTATATAATTAACTTGATTTAGCAATCATATACATAGATAGCATTAGATTGCTCAAGGTCAAATGTGGATTTGTGTTGGAATGTTGGAGAGAGATATAGAGTTGCTCAGGATTGGAAATGGGAATAATGCTCTGATGGATAATGCATTTGTGGATAAGCTGTAATATGGTTTATAAAAGTAAAATCATCTTAGGCTGGATTTTTCCATTCCTCCTGGCCTTCATGTGAAACTAATACATTATTACAGGGAGTTGGTGCAATTTTTTTTTTTTAAAAAAAAAAAAAAAAAAACAGCATCGGCTTGCTTTTTATTTGGCCCCTGCTTGCACTTCTTGCCACTTGTACATAGGCATTTCTTCTTTCTTTCCTTTTTTTTTTCCATTTCTAACTTCAATTCAGATATATAAAATGGGCCGACAACCAAGAGGCAATCTGAAAGATAAGTGTCTGATGTTATCTGACGCCTCTGTGCATGAGGAGGCAGTCTTTGATTCTTGGCTCTTACACTTTCAGAATTGAAGTACTTAATGAACTTTGTGTTTCTAACAATATTTTTTTCTCAGCAATGTGTCGGCACTTTTCCTATATTTCTTTTCGTCTCTTTAATTTTATAATAGTTTGTCCAAAGTCATTTTCGTGATAGTTTATGTTTGATTTTGTATAAAAATTAAAATATATCATCAAATATTTAAATAGATGCTCATTCTTGTCTGCCTTATCTCTTAAGCAGGAAAGAGAGAAAAGTCCTCAGAGAATATGCAAGGTATAGTAGAGATGGAAGGCACTTCAAAGGTACAAACATGTGAAAAAGACAAACATAGCAACGTTGATATGTGTCCAGTGTATATATATTGGCCTGTGGCTCATTAATGTTCGCAGTCTCCTCCATTGGGATTCAGAAGGAAGCTTCTGAGCCTGCGTGCTTATTGGAAGTTGGTAAGGAATGAAATGAGAGCTGATCAGCTAATGCTCAGGGCCAGCTATACTGTCTACAAGAGATGTTGAAAATTTCCACATTTGAACTAAATTTTTAATTGGAAATGTATATTATTCTTTTTTGACTATAAGATAGTCATGACCAGCATTATCATTGAATTTAATCTGATATCTCTTCAATAGAATTTGCACGCGTGAAATTTACAGGTTGGATATGCCCTTCTCTGCATATATCATAATTTCTTTGCTTTGACTTTCTATGTCAAAATATGTTGATTTGAAGGGGTGATTATCATGACCTGTACCTGATGCAAACCCTTACTAAATTCTTACAGAAACATATGATTTACAGTTTAAAGTTTAAAATGTTTCCAACGGGAGACAACTGAAGGCAGATTTGTAACGTATCTCATACCAAAAGACATTCTCTTCTGACATCCGAAACAATAAAAAATAGTTGAAGAGTCAAGTTTATTTATGTATATATAGACAGACAGAGTTGAAGCTGCTGATCTAGAGCTGAATATTTTAATTATCTTCTTAAAAATTAGTTGCTATCTGGGCACTGTAATTTTGCCACATCCAACAACTATTGACCACCTGATTCTTCAATTATTTACAGACCAGGACACAAGAATCTAATAATCATAAAATAAATAATAATGTTTATTTTTGAGGTGGGTCCATTATTATTGATTATATAGCTTGGTGTAGCAGTAGAGTAATAATATTACTCATTTAGTGGTGGGACCATTCTCAATGTGCACCATACATAGCTTTGGACATTAATAGATTCAAAATTAGCTTTAAGGTAATAAAATCAAAGCAAGTGATGAAATGAAGAAAAACAATACATCAGCTTTGATCCAAAAATCAATTTCTAAAAGAACGGATATGCCACGTCACGTTTCTCCCCCTTAGAAAACAGATTAAGGCAAAGACGAGTAGCTTTTTCTCTTTAAAGTAGCCTCATCAACTTGTGAAGGGTTAACCTTACCATTCTTTTATATCTTCTCTTTCTTTCTGATTATATCAGCATCTTAACTTTTCCTCGTCACTGTCACGCTATAAATACCCAGCAAGAAAGAGAATCTCGTAGTAGTATTCTCTTGCCATTTTCAAGATCTTTCTAGTTTCTTGATCAACAAAGAAGATGGGTGTTACAATTAATTATAAGGTTATAGAAATGATCCCATTTGCAGTAATGCTGATATTGGAAGGTTGCACAATAGCACTGACCATATTGGCTAAGACAGCCATGACTGGTGGATTGAGTCCTTTTGTATTTGTTGTGTACACAAATGGGCTTGCCACTTTGATTCTACTTCCTTATTCCCTTTTTTATCACAGGGAAAGGTTTATACATACTTCCCTTTTGCTTTGTTATTTTGTTTGTATACATGAATATCAGTATCCAACTTTTTGTATTTTGGTTTTATTAATGGGTGCAGGACAGAAAAATCACTCTTCACCTTGCCTCTTTTGTTAAGATTCTTCTTCTTGGGCTTAATAGGGTTCGTATATTTATGTCGAGCGAACTCCTCATACGTAACACATAGCGTCTTTCTTTTTTCTATCTCAAGATTCTGTAATAAAGGTTCTTCTTGATCATGCATGGTTGTTTTAATCTTTCTCTTTTGTTTCGATGTGTTATGTAGGACTTGCATTTCCCAGAATCTTTTATTTGTTGGTCTAAGCTACAGTTCCCCCATAGTTGTATGTGCAATGGGCCTCTTGATACCTGCTTTTTCCTTCATCCTCGCCATCTTTCTCAGGTTTTCCCTTATCTAATCTTTTTTTTTTTTTTTTTTAATGTTTAGTTCATTTCTCTTTAAGTCATAAATGTGTTCTGTGCTCGATTTTTCAAAATTTCTTTAGTTACTTTATAGGTATCAGATGAAAGCTGGACTCTTTTTTGATCTTTTCCAAGTTTCGATGCTTTCCTTCTTTTCTTATTTGTTGATTTCCTGTCCTAATTAAAATAATAATAGAGTTTAATTTAACTAAACAATCACTGTGCAAATGGTGGGTCGTAGACAGTTATGTAGAAGATATTCTGAGTAAACGACAACTCCGACGGAGAGATTTTTTTTTGTTTTGTGGAAGAAACTTTTCCCCAAAAAGAGGTAAAAAAAAAAAAAAAAAAATCTTATTTTGGTAGGTGTATGGTATGGCATGGCTTTTTGCAGTTGGCTGAAATATAACCTGAACTGCTGATTGAACATATGATCCACACAGATTGTGATTCGATAAATAAAAATATATAATATAGGTTTCCATTAAAACGATTAATTTTGAGTTTTATGGTTACAATTAGTAGTGATTTATTGTATATTGCTATTTGAATTAAAATATTTAATTTTTTCATATAATAATGCTCCTAAATACATTTCTTTTTTTTCTTTTTTTTTATAAGACTCAAATTATCTTTCTTAATTTCAAAATTGAGGCTCTTTCAATTTGATTCAGCTATTGTAAGCTACTAATTAGTAACTTTTTTATATATATTATAACTAAATCAATCCATTTACAATAAAGTTGCAATTTTTTTTAATTGCTTATTGATACTTACTTTTAACATTCATTGATATTTATTTTGAACATTCATAATTTTTTTCTTTTTATTATGATTTTAAAATTTTCGCGAATAGTATTTTTCTTAGAGTCTTTCTAATTTTTATTTTTCTAATGAAAAATATGTATAATACGAAGCCATAACCAAAATGAATTTTGAAATTGGATCTGGTCTAAAACCAGTGATTCACAGACTGGTTGAGGAACTTCAACCGCGGATTTACTAAACTGGATAGTAGAGGTAAAACGAGTAATATTTCTATAACTAATTACTTCTGAATTTTCATTTATAACTAATTAATATATGATATGAATATAAAATCATATTTATATATATGATATAAAAGATATTAAAAGTTTGTATTTTTAATAATATCCGTTAATTATTTGAAGTTAGAAAACTTTTTATCCTTAATTATGCTTGAGCTGAACTGTGAACCGAATTAATATTTAATATTTCAGAAAGATCAAGCTAAACTGGAGAAGCTCAAGCTTCCATTATAAAGTTATCGGCACGCTGATATCAATCATAGGAGCAGCAGTGGTAGATTTTTACAAGGGTCCATTCGTACAAGAAGCTTCATCTTCTTCTTTTAAACTTATGCAGAAACAGAAACTTTTTGTTTTTTACTCAACACCAGACCATTGGGTTCTTGGTGGATTATTGCTTGCAGCTTCTTCTTTATGTATTTCAAAATGGAACATTATTCAGGTACAATTATTTAACTAGCTATCATTGAATTTTCTTTAATTTGCTGCTGAGGGTACAAATTAAAAAAATCTGTAATTTGATATTTTCATCTCATCTGATCAGATGGGAACTGTCAAACATTATCCCCACGTGATGAAAATAGCCACTTTTTATAGCTTAGCTGGGACTATTCAATGTGCAATCTTCTCTTTTGTTATGGAGAGAGATCTGAAAGCGTGGAAGCTAAAGCTTAATATGGATCTAGTTCTCATTGTTTTCACTGTAAGTACATGCATATGGCATCTACTTAATCTGCTTAACTATATGAATCTGCATAACCAAATATAATATTTCTGGTGAAATAGGCAATCTTCAACAGTATTGTTCGTAGCAATGTTCATATCTTGTTTACACGCATGAAGGGCCCTTTTTATGTGCCCTTGTTTCAGCCCTTTAGGGTTTTCTGGGCAACCTATTTCGGTGTTAGTTTCTTCGCAAATAGCCTTCACTATGGCAGGTAAAAACTGTAGTTGATCGTAATCTGTGTTTTAAAAATTTTATAACTAGAAGATGTGAAATTCATTAATGATATTTAATCAATATTTCGAACTGCTAAACAGACTTTAAAATGCTAAACTTTTAAACTTGACATTTGCAGTATCATAGGAACAGTAATATGTGGAATAGGATATTATACTGTAACCTGGGGAAACATTAAAGAAGATGATGAAAAATGCAAAGAGAGCGTTGAAAAAGTCAACTCTTCCGAAGCTAAGGTTCCTCTCCTCCAGGAAGATGCACAAGTCTAGAATCTTTCAAGGCAATTAATTAAAATTCTCAATTTGGAGAGAAATCGGAGGAACAACATTTTGTAAGTAAGTACTTCTTTCCTGTGAAAATCTGTCTGCTAGTTTAGCAGTCCTCCTTTTAGTCATCTAATAATTTCTTTACATTTGATGCAGATTTTTATTTTTCCTGCAAACTAGAAAGCTGGAGACAGGTTTTTTCAACAAGTTCTGCAGCCATGTTCAGCATATGTACATATTGTGTGAATAAATATGTAAAAAAAAGAAAGAAAGGTTTGCTGTAAGTTCTTTTATTTACTTCAGTTGACCTTTTTGTAAGTTCACAAGTGTGAACCGCGAGCTTCTGGTTTCCATCTTTTGGTTAATATGAGGAGCAGTATTGAATAATTTCTGAAATCTGCATTATTTTATCTGATACTATTAGTTAATGGCGATTTATCTTAATGATAATACCATTCTTTTTCTAAGTAGGATACGATCAAGAAATTCACATCAATAGATAGTAATTGGGAGGGAAATCAAACCATTTAAACAAGAACAATGAACCGTACTATATGTTACTAAAAGAAGAGGAAAAAAAACAAAAAGGAAGAAGAAGAAGAAAATGCATTTGTCCTTTCTTAAATAGCTTTACAATAAACCAATCGAACTGAAGTTTGTATATGAATCAAACCAGTCAATTTGATTCACATCAATAGATAGTAATTGGGAGGGAAATCAAACCATTCAAACAAGAACAATGAACCGTACTATATGTTACTAAAAGAAGAGGAAAAAAAACAAAAAGGAAGAAGAAGAAGAAAATGAATTTGTCCTTTCTTAAATAGCTTTATGGCTGTGCGAACGGGCGGCCATAAAATATAATCCGAAGTTTCTTTACAATAAACCAATCGAACTGAAGTTTGTATATGAATCAAACCAGTCAATTTGATTTATTTTGTTAGTTTTTACTACTTCAGTTCGATTTTAAGTCCAACCGCCAAATATTAATGTAATCAAATCAAACAGAGTATTAAATTCGGTTCAAACCAAATGAACCGAAATGAATCTGTTCGATTTTCGATTCAGTTTGGTCGGTGATTTTGCTCACCCCTTAACCCTTCCTTCAGTGATTTGTATATCTGGAGTCTGGACCGCCAGCCTGTGTTGGGCCCAAATTCACTTGTTGTATAACCGGCCCGGTACCCGCACCATGAGCATCGTAGATGTTCTAATTTCATACGATGACAATAATTTAGAAAGATTGATTCACTGTAGATCAGTAATGTATTTTTTATAAATATATTTAAATTAACTGGTCTGTACACTGTACTCTATTTTGAATGTGTAGATGTTCTAATTTCGTAATTTAGAAAGATGCAATTGCCGAAGGTAAGCTGAAAAATTGAATGTGATGGACCCATTGACCTTGTGGCCGAAACTCTGTCCACCTCTATCTGGGCCCATTCTTTTGTGAGCATCTTTCCATTTTTTTTTTTCACAGAATTTCTTTCCGTGATTTTGATCGGTAACCTTATTTGTGCATTTGGGTATGTCCGGTCATGAACAAAAATATATTATGTAATTAAAAGATAATTAATATAACAAATGAGTTATGACTTAGTTGGCAACGGAGGCTACGTATGTGAGAAAAACTCTCAAATTCGATCTCTACTAAACACATCTAAAGAAAAGGGCAAAGAGCTTTAATTGTGACTCGAACTGAATTAAGCGATTTCTGGTAATGGGATTCGGACATCGGTCGTTAAAAAAAAAAACATAATTAATATATATAATTTTTGTTGCGTAGATAAATTTTATATTATTAATAATAGAGCATTCTGACGAGAGGGATTAACAAAAACAATTGAAGATTAAAGTAACTAAATAGAGATTAACTTAATTAATAGAAAATTGCAGAGCCTGTGTTTAGATACTCCACAATTATTATTTACTAGACCATGTTATCTATATATTAATAAAGCCACAAGTGAACGTGGTAATGTAGGTTCTAAAATTCTAATTAGCCTTGAGGTCAAGTTCGTCAACCTCCTTGAAGTTCTTAACTACAAAATCCTTAATAGCATGTGGGACTTCGACTTCATCGCTTGCCTTCTCATACTCACAGCTCCATTTCACTAAGCTTCCATCTCCTTTTGGAAGAACAACTATTTTGCCCTTGAAACTCTTGTAGTACTTCAACAGATCACCTTCAATCACGCTGTAAGAAACCTCCTTGGCGGCCTCATCAACTGCATCGATCCTCTCTTGCGAAACCTTAACAATTGGAGAACCTGAAAAGCAAACAAATAACTCACATTCAGTCACAAAAGGGAAAAGATTGTGAATGCTTCAACTTCTGACTTTCTACACTAGAAAACGGACATCCTCCCTGACCCTATTATAGGGTTTCGAATAAAGTAGAGATGTGAAAAAAGAGTCAGGATTTCAAGAACTGGAGAACCCTAAACGTACCTTCACCATAGGTGAACTGGCGAATGGAGCCAGCAGCCTTTCCATCGCCTTGGAGTACTTGAATACTCTTGTAATCGTGTGGGAAGGCCTTAGGGAAGAGAGTTGTGGAGTCTCTGATATTATTCCAGAACTTATCTGGAGAAGACTTGATCTCAACATCTACTTCAAGCGTTCCATTGGAGGCCATTTGGGATATTATTGCGAGAAAGATATATAGTAAGAAAGAATCGGTTTAGATGTACTTTGGAGCGCTTGAGAAGCTCTTGCATATATAGTGGAGTAAAGCAATCAGTCCTGCATGAGCTTTAAATTCATTAGTAATAAGCTCAACTGCCACTTTCTTGGCTATTATTATAAATGGTATCACTGTAAATGGGAGGTGGCTCTACCCTACCTACACACATTAATACTGTATGTACTGGCCGTTGTCTTTTGATGGGTGATTTTATTCTGGGAGGCATACAGTACTGTGACGTCGGTCCATTTATATATATTTGATTTGATTGAAATTGAGGTGCTAATATTCAAAAACAAAATTTAATAACTATTCAACTAATCAAACCAAATGTTACGGTCTTTAAGTCTCAATTCAAGTAGATTTGATAGTTAGTCGCTGCCAAATACCGTATTACCCAGCACCTAAAGCTTCTAATTTTTCTCAAATAGTATATGTTAGTCAATTATTATTATTATTCTCTTCATTCAATATAATACTATGTTTTTAATTTTTTGGTGTTTCAAAAAAATAGTTTTACTTCTATTTTCGGAAATATATATTTTTTAAATTTTCCAATAATATTCTACATAAATATTAATACTTCATATATATAATTAATGTTGCTGAAGGTTTTAGGTAGTAAACTAGAGTCTAAAGTGTCTATTAGGAAAAAAAGAACGAGGGATGAACTGAGAAAAATATAATCCTAACATTTTTCCATTCTTCATCTTCTCTGCGATGATCACTTTGCCGATTCTTTCTTCAGCGGCCCGTTATTCTCTATTTGGACAAAGTTTATTAAAATTATTCGGTCCAAGCCCAAACTAAAACAAGACTGCACTTTTGTTATTTTATTTTATTTATTTATTATTATTATTTTTATATAATACTCCCCCATTCCATAATTTTGACTTGCATGCATATTAATCAAATTTATCTAATATAATTAAATTATAATTTTTACTTTATTTTTCATAATATACCTTTATATTTTAGTATTCCATTAAAATTAAATGATCTATGTACTAAATTACTATTGAAATCAATCAAACTATAAGGTTGTGGATTTTTTTTTCTCTTTTTGAAGCTTTCCCATACATGGCATGTAATTATACCAAATGCTCTTGGAGTAAATTTTTACCAACAAAATATTTTTTGCAAAGTTGAATCAAACATGAAACAGATGTTAAAATTCAATTATTATCCATTTTATAATATAATGATAAAGATAAGACTTTTTTTGACAAAATAAAATTTAGATCGATAGAATTTGAACCCTCGCTCCGGTAAAATTAAAATCTAAATAAATACGTAAACAAGATTGATAAACAATAATAACCCTTTGGGCAGTTCATTAATATGTTAATATTATATATTAATTTATAAATAAAATGAGATATATAAGTTATATCTCATACATGTTTTATTTAAGTACTAAGATGACAGAGTCATTATATCATATCTTATCATATCTTATCATATCATACACATACATAGGGATTATGCCCTAACGAGATATTCATCCAGTTTTCCCAAAGTCTTAACTGCAAGTTCCTCCAACTCCACTTCAATATCCAGAGGTTTATTTGCTTTTGGTAGGTCAGCTTCCCATGTCCATTTCGCCCACGTCCCTTCTTCATTTGAAACAACTGATATTTCACCGCAGAAACTTGCGTAATACTTGAGAATATCCCCACTGAGTACACTGTAAGAAAATATGGACGGATTCTTTACATTAATCTCCTCCTCCGACTCTTTAATTCGCGAACAACCTACTAACCAATAATATATTAGAACAGTTGTTAAATTTAAAATTTAATTAAGTTATTAAGTTTAATTACCTTCGCCATAAGTGATGTAACGAACACCAATATCTTCGTTACTAGTAGAAATGGAGGAGTATAGGCTGGGAACTGCGGTCGGAAAAAGTTTTGTAGAGTTAGCAATGGCGTCAAAGAACTTATCGGCATTTGTCTTGATCTTAACTTGTACACCGCCAGTGGATTTCACGAGTGAAGAACTACTGTAAGCCATTTTTAAAGTTTGTCGAGAGAAAAAAAAATTTAAGCAGAGAATTGAATATGTTTATGAGGAAATGCATGTAATAGCTAGAGCTTTACGTGGACATGTATTTATAGTGCAATGAAGGGGGCTTTCGTAATTGGTTGGGAGACCCATGAAATTGAAGTTTCAGCAACCTCTACTATATGGACAAATGGCTTTGTGAAAAGAGAAGTGAATATCTTGTAATTTCTTTTACATTAGTTTTCGTCTTTGTTGCACCATTCTTTAATTAGAAGTGGATTCTTAATTAAATAAATCGTTGATAAAAGGGATTTGATGTACGGTTACGAACTCTAAAATGAAATTAGTTTCTCATATTACTAGTACATTTCTTTTTTTAATTTGGGTCATAAGAATTTAAATTTATAACCTTATATTAACAAACCCAAACCACTTGATTGAATACTAAAACACAGATCAGTGGTAAGTGCATACACGACCCGATAATAAATTCGGGTCCAAATTTTTTTCCCTCAATATTAAAAAGAAAAAATCAATTGATTTAAATTGAAGAAGTAATTAAATAAACATTCTTCCTATTTAGATTTCTTCGAAAATCTTTATTCTACGTAAAAATCTGAATTAATTACTAAGTCATTGTCCTTTTAGGCATAACTTGAGAGGTAATGGAGGGCATGATGAAAAGTTAATTGCGGCATCTATTAGTTACGTGAAGTCATCAACTAAACAAAAAATGCTTGATTAAAAATCAAATAAAGACTGCAATGACCCATAATGACAAAGATGAGGACTCATAAATAACTCATACATTGTATGCTGTACATAGATTAGATTTTCCTACACTATAAACTAAATTAATAAAAATATAAATTTTGTTGAAAATTTTTTTTCTAGCATATACCCAATTTTATTGATTTGATCCATAATTCCAGTATAGATGAAATCACCGATAATGCATCCTAACACAAGACCACTAATTAACATACGTGAAATAGCATAAGTTGTCCTTTTATTTTATGTAAATCATCGATATCTATATTCTATTATAAAAGATTGTCTGATTTGGTTCGGGATATAACCACATTCAATTATAAGTACAACAATCGACAAAAAAATAAAATTATGAGTTCATCAACTAAAACTATTTTGAGTATTATTTCATATAGACCTTTATTTAAAATAAATACTTTTCCAAGTATAAATACGTGGCTCGATTAATTATTTATAATACATATTTTTAAGCACGTCTGATCTTTATTCACATCATCATATAATAAATATCCCTACAAGACGAGTAGGAGTTTATTTACTGTATATGCCACCCTGCAATTCATTTCGTTACTCACTGGGTACATTTGAACATACTCTATCCACTTCAATGATCTTGACAATGTCAAATGCCAAAAAGGCAGGACCAAATTTAGTATTTGTCTTGTCAAACTCATAGGTTCTTTTTACAACACATCCACTTTCATTTGGAATCAACCCTGCCTCAACTTTGATATTCTTGTAGAATTTCAGGAGCTCTCCACCAATTACAGTATATGAAAGTTTCAAGTTCACTAAATCAAGTTCATCAACCCTAATTATTTCTTTCTTCACTGGACATCCTACATACATAAAAATATAAAATAGATTATTACAAAATTAATTTTGAAGTATAACATATTAATGTTTCCAACGTTGTATTAATGTACATAGACATACCTTTAGCATATTGAATTTCCCAAACGAGTGGACATTGACTTATTACAGTGATACTCTTGTATATACCAGACAATGTCTCTGGAAACTGTTTCGCTGCATTTTGAAATAACTTTGATATCTCTGCTATACTTGATTGGAGATTTATATCACTTTGGAATTTAACTGTATAAACAAATCCGTCGTCAGAAGTCATTTTGTAATACAAAATGGTATGTATTGGAGCTCAACTTATGTGTGTGTATATATAGGGTAGTGCCCAATCGTGTTACCAATGCATAGATTTTTATGAGCCAAAACCTTATCTCAGATGTGATTTTTGGATAATGTATAATAATTTATTTCATGCAATTGGAAAAAATAAATCCTCCATCAAATTAATGTCTTTTTTTTAAAAAAAAAAATTCTATTGCAAGAAATCTTTTATATCTTAAATATTTATGAAAAATACATATATATTAGCACAAATTACCCTCCTTCACCAACCCTATCCACCATTCACCATCAACGAGAGATTATGTTGAAGACAATGCTTTTAGTATTTTAAAAGTAAAGTTATCATAAAAAAGGAAAAAATAACCTGAAATTGCTGCTATTTGCAGCGCTTTACCTGTAGTCTAAGTATGTGCAAACCAAAAAAAGAAGAGCGGAAAAATAATCATCTTGTTTATTTTTGTAGGCTTTATTTGCAAGCACCCTGGCCAAATTAACCAATAACTAAATGCGAAGGAAAAGTTTCCGTCCAGTGTGTTGGGCCCCCAATTATCTTCACATCATCATTATTATTATTATTATTATTATTATTATTATTTGAAAGGGGGAAAAAACATTAATCAAACTCAAGACTTAATTGAAGATATTAACAACTGTACATTCGAACCATTGGTAGTATAATGCACTACTTTGGAGGCCCAGCAAGAAGAAAAGAGATGGTCCATGCGGGAAGTTGTAAGCCCAAAAGAATCAGGGCCCAAAAAGATAGAGAAGAAAGATAAACTAAATACAGTTTTCATTTTAAGCTCAGTGATTATTTTCTGCTTTTCTATTTTACAATACATTGAAAGGGTTTGAGTATTTTCCCGTCATTATAGCTTCATAACGTGATCATTATAGCTCAATTAATTCACATCAAAAAGTTTTATTTTCTGAAAATTAGAATATTCTCATCTATTTTTAACCGAATATTATATTTCACGAACCATTTTTATGGTTCGATTTGTACGAAAAAGGATATTTAATCTCAATTACTCATTTTTAAAGTGTCTGAACTAAAAATATAACCTATTTACTTTGATTGGAAGTAGATTGATAGGCCTTTATTAGCTAAATTTATTGCAGTCAACTTATTGTTGACATCTAATTCGTTGGTCTTTTTCAGATGACAAGAACGAGAATATTAAAAATAATAAAGGGGAAAAAAGGTGGAAGCAATATGAAAGTATAGATGTAACTAAAAATTTTAGAAACGAACGGCAACATTTCCTCTCTTCATAAAAAACAAAAATCACATGAAAATGGAGGGAGAGGCTACAGCTTGTATTTCCTTTTCAAAGCCCCACCAGCTTTCCACCATATCATCCAAATAAACAAGTAATACCTACCCTTCCTTTCTTTGCTTTTTCCTTTGTCTTCAAGTAGATCTCTCCCTCTAACTCTCTTCAAAATCCAGGTTGTTGGAAGATGTAGTTTTGAGTGTTTTCCCAGTCTACTTTACATTGCTCAATGCGTACTCATCAGATGATTTGCCTAATATCATCTGCTCTCTCTTAGGATACTATGCTTGATAATCATTTCCATTTTCACCGCAGTTTCCTTTAGTAAAAGCTAGAATAGAGTTTAGCCTAACCTGTTGATTGATCTTTCTCGGCAATCAGCGGCCGCACGGTTCATCTCTTACTTCTCAGGGTGGTCATGAAACATTGTTTCTCTACCCAGTCGCCTGTTCCATATAGTACAGTTGATTTAAATCCCGAAAACAGAAGTTAAATCCATCCAAGCAAGAGCCATTATGCCTTTTGGATTGGTCTCCGCCTGGAATAAGCGCCGGAGAAGCAAGTCCCAAGATCACACAGATCCCTGTATGCTCTCCTCCTTTTCTTTTAAATTTGACAGCATCAAATAAGTTTCTCACATCATGTTATTTCAACTTTTTTTTCGAAAGTAGTATCATAATCTGAACATCTCCCATCATGTTATTTCAACTTTTTTTTCGAAAGTAGTTTCATAATCTGAACATCACATGTACCTACCTTCTTTCCAGGGGTTTATAAACCGGTTGAGTTTTGGCAACTCGAGGATCAAACTCAAACTCCCCAGTCCACGAAACGGCGCCATGGATCTTCTGTTTTCACACTCAAGGAAATGGAAGAGGCAACTTGCTCCTTTAGTGATCAAAATTTTCTTGGAAAAGGAGGATTTGGCAAAGTTTACAGGGGCACGCTGCGGTCAGGAGAGGTATGTTCTCACAACATAATTTCATTTACGACACAAAAAAATAGCCTTTCAACACCCCAGAACAAAGATTTCAGCAACATATAAGATTCCTGATTATAAGATATGAAAGTAGTTTAAGAGTACTGATGTTATAAGAACACAATCAAAACTTGCATCTCTTCTGAAATACGAAGGTTGTAGCAATCAAGAAAATGGAGTTGCCACCATTTAAAGAAGCTGAAGGAGAACGAGAGTTTCGCGTGGAAGTCGATATCTTGAGCAGACTCAATCACCCAAATCTAGTTTCCTTGATAGGATATTGTGCTGATGGGAAGCACAGGTTTCTAGTGTATGAATATCTGCAAAATGGGAATCTGCAAGATCACTTAAATGGTTGGCATCACTCAAAATTCTATTCCGACGTCAAACTTTATTACATTGTTATATCTAGTATTTTCAACTTTTTTTTTTTCTCTAGGCATTGGGGAAGCAAAAATGGATTGGCCCTCAAGGCTCAAAGTAGCAATTGGAGCTGCAAGGGGACTAGCTTATCTCCACTCGAGTTCTGCTGTTGGGATACCAATTGTTCACAGAGATTTTAAATCCACTAATGTTCTCCTAAATGCCAACTTTGACGCAAAGGTGAATAACTTCAAGGCCTTCTATCATCTCAACTGATGTCATCAAAGGTTTGCTTCCATAAAACTAGGGAGCTTTCTTCCAAAAAACAACTAACAAACTTCATATTCTTATTTTATGTAGATATCAGATTTTGGGCTTGCTAAGTTGATGCCAGAGGGCCAGGAGACATATGTGACGGCTAGGGTTCTTGGCACATTTGGCTATTTTGATCCAGAGTATACTTCGGTACGCATCTCTGGTCAATTTCTAATCCCCAAATGTTTATGAGCAGTTGGAACTATTTATTCAAGAGTTGAGCTAGCAGATAATCAGTTTCCACGTCTTCCAAAGACACATGCATTATACAAATAAAGTCGGTGATTTCTCTATTTTGCAATTCCTATCTAAGAACTGCTTTTATAGGACCCAAACGCCAAAGGAAAATGGCAAATGTCTTAACCTACATTGCCAACAAATTTGTATTTGATTCCTAAATAAAATTAAGCGAAATCCAACAAGCAAATAATATCAACAATATTCTAAGAGCTTCCATCCGAGCATCTGTTGCTTCCTTTCTTTGCACTTCTGGAGCTCACCCAAAGTTTATCAGCTTTATTAGTATTTGATTCTCTACTTTATCCTGCCTAGTAGAAAAGTAATCATCACGAGACTTTGAAGCCCTAACCAGTACTTTACAAACTAAAACCAAGGCAAAATAAGTAAATACTATGCTAAAAGGATACAGCATACCAAAATGATTCAGAAAAAATTCAGACAAAACCAAGAAAGTGCTAGTTGTGGTTGGTTCAGTAGTCGCGCACGCACACACACACACACACATATACGCACATAAAAGTCATAGTCCCCTTATTATCATCTTCGTTCATGGCAGACAGGGAAGCTCACTTTACAAAGTGATGTTTATGCATTTGGAGTGGTTCTTCTTGAGCTTTTGACAGGACGCAGAGCTGTGGACTTAAGCCAAGGACCAACTGATCAAAACCTTGTGCTGCAGGTAGGCAATATCTCCTCTTATATGGACAGATCTTTTCTTCCTAGGTTTCAAGGACACGAGAGCACTATGCAGAACCGAGTGAAACAGTAAGTGAATGATCCTTTCTTTTTCTTTTTCAGGTTAGGCATATATTGAATGATCGGAAGAAATTACGTAAGGTGATAGATCCAGAGTTAAGTCGGAGTTCATACACAATGGAATCCATAGCCATGTTTGCAAATCTGGCATCACGCTGTGTCCGTGTTGAGAGCAGTGAGAGACCCTCCATGACTGAATGTGTAAAAGAACTCCAAATCATACTATATACAAATTCAAAAGCCTTGGGCATGTCATCACATTCATTCAAAATGGTCTAGCAGACCCTGATGAATTATCAGCAGACACAAATTGCATCACATCAGCAATAAAAAAGTTCTTTATTTTCCTTCATTTAGTTATTGAAACTTGAACGCTAGGTAACCTATGAGTTTAACAGACAGAAAATAAACAAATTCATAGTAAGAAACTTCAAAATTTATCAGAAGAAATTAAATGAAAATCAAGAACTTTACTCAATGAATTGGTCCTTAGAAGTAGAAATTGAGATAAAGCCACGGTCAAAAGATATATTGATTTGTACATTTGGCTCAATCTAGCATCAACATTTTGCCTGGTTTTATTTCAACCTACTGAAGACTTCTGTATGTAAATCAAATCATGCTTACAAACAGGGAACATGGCTTTTGCAATAAAAGCTGTGATGTTATTGATCTCGTCTCAATGAGTTTTTGGAACCAACTCCAAAGACATTACATTAATTTATTCTTTTCTCTGTTCCTTGTTTCCATGTTCTTCGAAGCTCATGCTCAAATATATATAATATACATATAAATTCATGAATTTTTTTTTTTTTTTTTTACTGTAAGTTGCCACTGAGAACTGGAGATACCTGATGCAAATAACCTGCAACGCAACAGGTTTCTACCACAATTATGGCAAACTACAACCACGGAGACATTGCATGATCTGATCAACTTCCTAGCCATAATCAAGCAGATTGGATGAGGAACCAAAACCTGGTCTGACAGTATCCTGATGAGACTGGACTTGAATCCCAATCTGGAAATTAAAGAAAAAATATAGCAAGCAAGATTCGAGTATAGTAATAAACATGAAACGGACAGGAAAACATTAAAGAAAATAATTTGAAGAGATCAATGAGAAACAAGTGTGAACAAAACCAATACCATCCGTAGTCAAAATAAAAGATGCACGCTTGGGTCTATATATATATATATATATATATATATATATATATATATATAGAGAGAGAGAGAGAGAGAGAGAGAGAGAGAGAGAGAGAGAGAGAGAGAGAGCAATGGATTCGCGACTGCTTTCACATACCTTAGAAAGACATGTCATGGCATCTGTCTATCCAGTTGTGAAGAAATTTCCATGTCAGAGTTGGAAACATCAAATTCTGAAGGATTTTTCAAGCTTGGGAGTTTTTTGCACATCAAATGTTTGCGTCTCTGCAACATCAACAGGATCAAAATATTATCTGTCTTAACAACACTATAGCCTGCTCTTGTATACATGTTGAAGGGAGCCAAATCAATCATTCTGCAATGCAAATACACCTCTCTTATACTACTCATCTGACAAATTAGTTCCTCACTTGCCTTGAGAAGATTCAAACCAATGCCCCTCCTGGAAGTTTCACGGAATTTTAAGTCAGAAAAGCAGTCTAGTCCACTACATAGTACAGAAATAATATTTCAAGTTTTGAAGGTAATGCCTCCAGAGGTCGCGAAGCAAAATGTTAAATGGAAAATGTATCAAATTAATGAAGCTGGACAAGGATGATAGGTTGGTTGTGACAATGTTCATCAATTATATATCATGTTAATATAAAGACCATCAAAGTTGAAGCCATAAGTTCAAGAAGGTGCTAGTCTATGCTCATAAAGTTTTATCATTTTGGCATATGAAGCTTTTTCTTATCATTCCCTCGATTAAAAATATTATAATCAATAATATCAGTATTTGTTTAGTTAGCTGATCTTCTAGTTCTGACTCAAAATGTTGCATGGGGATAGGGAGGCATGTGTAGAACAAAAGAACAGCAAGAAATAAAGTAGATAACCAAATCTTCGCTCAAGTACTAGCATAAGTTCGATCTGAAATGACTATTCTAAAACCATCCTTATAAATAATCAAAAGCCTAAAATTTGAATGCCGTCCACAATAGTAATGATATGTCAAATACTTGGATGTATATGCGATCAACCTCCTCAGGTGATTGCGTTCATATATTAGTTTATGTTATCATTCCGAGATTCAACAACAACGAAAAAATAACAATTCAACCTGGATTGAGGATCGAAAGTAGAAAAGAAGTAACAGGACATTAGACATACCTACGAAGTGACTCCTTGACCGTCATATTGCAAATATAAGGGGAATTCTTTGGAGGAGTTGGTGTAGGAGGAGAATCATTTGCACCTTTCTTATTAAAACAAACCTCCACTGTCCCAGCAAACTCCTCCTCCAATTCGTCCTCTCCATTTCCCTCCCCCTTCCCTCTATAAAACCCAACAAGCGTAACAGCATGTGGTAAAGCAGCTCTCCTCTCAATCAAATACTGCTTCACTAAGAACCTCAACAAAGAAACATACCCAACAGGTAACAACATGGACTCGGAAAATGACTCAGCCAGCAATTTCACAGTCATATCCATCTCCTCTTGCCTCATCACCCGAACCCATATAAACCCACTTTCCAATTCTTGAAAATATCTGAACTTTTGAAGAGTTTCAAGCTTATTAAGCTCTTCATTGCTCAAAAACTTGCTTGTTTTAAATGAATCCTCTAGATTTGAATAGGCAGATGAAGTACTGGTTGTTTCTGCTGTTGTTAAAGAAGAGGATTGGGAGGAGGAGGAAGAGGAAGATTTGAAATTGAAACGGTAAGATTTTTTAGGAGGGAAAAATCGGCGATTAGGATTTGGAGACGAGGAAACGAAAGGTAACCTCTGACGAGGTTGCGGATCCGAGGAGAGAGAAAGAAAGAAAGAAAGTGCTGCTGCCATGGAAAGGGTGTCTTCTGTTCATTGGTTCTTTGATTAATTGATGCGATAAACTCAAATATAATCTTCATCAAATTCATCAATGGCAGATTTGACTTAAACGACAAGAACGACCGGTCGTGTCCCGTGTGATAAATTTTGCTTAAGGCGGCCTGTCTCAGCGCACATTTTAATGAAAAGTCGTTTTAGCCACATGAATTAGACGTGTGTAAAAGATGTTTAATTAAATTTAAACACAGGAAGTTTTAAATAGTTTTTAGATGAGCCTGCTGAACGCATAAACAACTGATCGTTGCAGTTCAATTTAAATAGATCAGTGGGCATTCTTGTGTTGGGCTCTTCAACATGGGCTTTTTCCATGGATTTCGTAATTAAATTAGTGGAAGATAAACGACAAGTCGGTAACAATCGCTGATTTTGCATGATATATTAATATACCACAAAATTTGTTATTTCTTGTGATTTTATTTTAAAATTTGAGATAATTGTAACTTATTTTCAAAATTATTTATAATTATTTAGGGTGTTTGGTCAGAATGAAAATTAAATTATTGATAATAAAAATTTCCGGGAGAAAAATAATAAAAATAGTGATAATATATAATTTTAAATGTCTTATTTTTTATAAGAATCTAACTTTTTACACCCTTTAAGAGCTGAAAATATCTTTTATGTATGAAAAAGTAGGGGTGGAGTCTGATTATTCAAAAATTTAATTCTACTAAGAACACTGAAATCCAATTTTTCCGACTACTTTGCGATGAGATTCCAGTTACCAAACATCTCTTAAATTCAAAAATTAGATTTTCTTGAGAAATATTGAACATTCACACTAATTAAATATCGGAATTTTATTTTTTTCAAATAACTTATTTTAGAAATTCCCGCAGCCAAAAGCCAGTAAAAGAAAAATTCTCAAGCCATTTCAATTATTTATTTATTTCAATTATCTTTACGCAAAGTGCAGGTCTGCTCCTGATTGATAATAATTCTGAATACTGATGTTTTGCCCCCTCTCACAATGGGAATGGACCCATCGGATGCCAAAAGGTTAAATACCTTATAATGGAGCACTTTTATCACAGCGTTTAGGATCTAGAATAGAAGTTAATCCTATGCTCTCGTCTCTTCGGAGACAAGCTAGGAAAAAAGTTGCCTTGGATCCCCTTGAGCTACGTCTTTTCACCTAAGAAATGGACCCTTTCAAAGATTAAAAAGGGGTTAGGTTTGTATTTTGACTTTTCGCTTTTGGGAGGGGGAGAGGGAGAGAGGTGCATTTTTCTATGATGGTGTGTTATATTTTGTTGGTGCTCTGAGGTCAGTAAAACTATAAGATCAAGAATTTTTTACGAGGGGAAGCAATTGAAGTTCAAATTAAAGAAACTTGTTTGAATGGATTCTTGTTCTACATCGTTTTGATGAATTCAATTCATCTAATTGATCCAAAATCAGACGATTCTATGCTTTATTTGTCAATGATTTTACCAAATGGCACCAATTTGAACAGAAACCCAAGTTCCAATCTCTTTCCCCCATATACTACAACGACACAAATAAAAACTAAAACTATCGATACTGATTTCAAGAAAGACATGTCCAACAAAAGAAGACAGTCAAGGGTAATATGCTAAAATTGTAGGCTAAAGCAAAATTCACACTCACATCACGGCAAATTCCTCGGCAGACAAAATGGCAGGTACCAAATCGTTTGGAATGTGGCCAAGATTTCATTAATACCGTTTGTACACATTTACTTCACATTGCTATTATCCGTGCAATTTACATGAACATAAAAAATTCTGCAAAAAGATCATCGTCTTTGGCTTCATTTGATCTTTGTCTCCTCCCTGCTTTTTTGTCTTTCTTTTCAGAGCAATAAACACCACCCAAATGGATCAGAAACATTATCACAAAGACAAACCATTTTCATATTTTAACAAATTGTCATCTCTCATTCTTCTCTTATTGATTGATACTTCCATCTCTTAATCACCTCCATCAATATCTCATTCCAAGTATCAATAGGACCTGGCAAGCACCAATGAACACAATCATTTTGCACACGCTCAGTTACACCATTGGCAAATGGAAATGGATACATATAAGGACCTGGGTGACCATCCGGCCTCAATAGCGATAATTTGGTTATGTCTAATGCCTCAATTTTCGGCTTATCAAATTGCATAGCATTCAACTTTGCACTTTCAACTTCTTCAATCTCAATTTTTCTCATCTCTGCATCCATTCCTTCAACTGATTTCTCTCCCTCCTTATAAGGCTTGGTTTTTGGACAAGCACCAAATTTATCCCAATCACCTTCAAAATGTGAAGGTGAAAAAGTAGTAACAATTACATCAATCCCATTTCCATTAGTCCCTCTCCTCTCAATTAAAGTCTTGAGTGTGGTCTTTAAAGCCTTCCTCAAGACATCATAAAATCCAATTTCAGTGCAGTTGACGCCAGGACAGTAATGGCAACCCAATATAGAATCACCCTCATAATACATCGCTGGGTGTAGAAACCAATGCCCAATTGATAACAAAATCAAATCAATTCCATTCAAATCACCTGCCCATCTTTCATCAACATGATCCAAATACAGTTTGTTATGATTTGGACCAGAATTTGATTTTTCCACACCTTTAACAAGAAATGGCGACCAATAAACAGATATGCTAATATTATGAGAATCAAAATACCATCTGCGAAACTTGTTATCTTCGCCATCTCTATAAACAAGTTTAGGAGCAGAAAAAGTGGTTAGCATGCAAAGAAGAGACTCCAATTGGTTTCTAGCCATGGAGTCACCAACAAAAGCTAAATGCTTATTGTTAAGAAGTTGGAGAAATATCTCAGGATCAAACCTTGGAAGCTTGCATTGACTTGGTTTCCATCTCCAGTAGAGATAATCCATATCTGGCCTGCCATGGGAGATGCAATTTTGACCTTCCTTGATTATGCCACAAGTTGTGCCATTGTACAAAGGACCTCTGTTGTCAAGGACCCAGTTGCCATTAGTGTAGTCACATGGAGTTTCCTTAGCACTTTCCTCTTCTGCAATAGAAAACAATTTAAAATAACCTGATTAGCGTCAAAACTGCATAAAGGTACAATTTTTATCCAAGAAACTAATAAAAGAACAAACTTTTTAAGAGTTCAAAGCGTGTACCCAGAGTAGCTGTACTGGTAATGGTAGAAGAAGGAGAAAGAAATAAGGAAGAAGAGGAGGAGGAGGAGGAGGAGATGAGAACGGGACTAGAGTGAAGAATGGGGCAAGGGTAAAAATACAAGCGAAAAAGAACTAAAAGGATAATAACATAAAATGTCCATGGAAGGAACTTCTTGGTGAAACAAGGATAATAATGTTCTTTAGTCGGACTCAAGGTTCCCATTTTCTTCTACAGCTTTGATCTCCTCCGTTTCTTGTTTCTCCTACTCCGTTCTTTGCCTAGCTATCTGAGTTCCTCCTGCGCTAAGATGGCAGTGGACACCACTAAACAGTACACTTGGGCACTTGGGTATGGCCTGGACAGGTGGGGGGAGGGAGAGAGAGAGAGAGTTTCTATATGGGATGAAAAAGGAGTGAAAGTCACATTATCATTGTGATTTGGCCAACTAATATTTGCAAGCAGTGGCTGTTGTCTTCTTCTTCCCTGTTAGAACATTTGGAATCTTTCATTACTATTTTCTTTGTATAATAGTAGTATTACTTTATGTTTCTTGTATTGCAGTATGGATGGACTGCCATTGCCAGCAAGCCTGTATTTTTTTTTTTTCACGGGCTGGTGGGAATCAAAGTCACCTGATCATCTATCATCTTTTTTTTTTTTTTTTTTTTTTTTTTCTAGGGTTGTTTTTGTTTATATGGAATATACGAAATATAAAACGACAAAAAGTTACTGAACAAGTTGCAATTAATTAAGTAGCACAAAAACTAAAATCAAAGTTTCAAATATTTTAGATATTTCGAATCAACCTAAATCCAACTTACCAAAATCAAAACTGTATCTAGGCGCCCAAAATTCAGTTTCCATCCTTTACTTTTTAGAATAAATATTTACCTATTTCGTGACCGTCTCTTCAAAATCACAGTACATTGATGATAATAATTTAAGTTCAATGACTTAGTTAATTATCATTGTCAAAAGTAACGGCCGTTTAATGATGATTCACGAGGACGTGTACGGAAAAAGACCAATGGATATATTACTATTTAGTCCTTTAAGTAGTTTATAAATTTATCAATCTTTTTCTTTAAAAAAATAAATTAAATATTTATCATATCTCTGTTAACAAAATAGTTTGTCCATCCAAAATATATGCTAATCAAAGTTTTTTTTCCTGCCCTCAAAATACCTTTGATAATAAGAAAAAAAGAAAGAAAATTTTAAATAACTCGTTGGCTTTTCAAGTTGTCTAATTACACATAAAATTAATTTTATATCATAATTAAAATAATATTCTAATTTTGAATCAATTAAACCTTGGTTTTATTTCGATAAATAATTTTTATTTAAAAAATAATTTGTTTATTTATAATGAAATATTTTTACCTTTAATAATTTATAAATTTAAAAGTTTAAGTCAAAATTTAAGTGAAGAACAAATTTAATATTTAATTTCTTTATTCATAAAATAAATAAATATAATAAAATAGATAATTTCAGATTAAATAATAATTTATTCATATCTAAATTCAATAGACAATTTTTGCAATATAAAAAAATAACGACCATAAACTCTAAAATAAGATTAGTCTTTCGTGCTAAATCTATTGAAGCATGTTTATACTAATTTATCAAAAAAAATAATTTTTTTTTCAACACCAATTTATCAAAAAGCAATTGATGCGTAGAAGAAAAGAAAAACGCAAGAAGTCTCCCCTGCGGCCCCCCACGTTACAAGACACGTTACCGAGAATTGAAGGCTTCGTGTTAGAAGAAAATAAACACACTGGTGAACTATTCTGCGAAAATGATAGCACCAACATCGTAGAAATATGTAAGATCTAAAATTTTTTTTTCTTTTATTTTTTTAATTGATGTTTCAGAATATATATAGCATTGGACTATAGAATTTCTGTAAAAAAAAAATAAAAAAAATAAACAGTTTTATCTGCTAATTAATTTAGAGGTTTGGACTATACTTGTGATTAATTAAATTGAATATAAAAGAAATATTAGAGGGCAACTGGGAAAGTGACAAGTGGAGAGTATTTGAATGAAGTGCAGGAGAGCCATAACTTTGGATTAGCATTATTAAGGTTTAAGGGCACGTTTGCCAGATTGGACATGCCCAAAACTGTAAGCACAGCTTTCAGTGTCTCCAAGTCCAAAGTGTAGGCTCCTGTGTTATAAATCTTATGATTTGTTTTCTACTTGCACTATTGTACTAAATTATGAGTCCTGAGTCCTGACAAAGAATTAGATACTGTTTTCATGTGTCGTTGGACTTGCCCTCAAATCGTAGGGATAGTGCCCTTTCATTACATGATATTATTAATGTCAATTTTATCAACAAACTCTGTACCAATAATTTTTTAGACATGAAATTTAATATTAATTTTAGGTTAATCAGATCTCAATTCTTTTTTCTTTTTTCCGCTGAAAGATCTCAAATATTATTATATTATAGATCATGGAAATAAACAAAGAGTAAGACAACAAACCGAATGAATTGTGTTTGTAGGTTTTTAACTAACACATGCTTCACCGACATTATAGCTCGGGCTAGTAATGAGGATTTCTCCCCATTGGCAGTCTGCTGATTCTTCTCTTCTTCATTTCTTTTTAATCAAAATTTAAATTATTCTTTTATTTACAAAATGTGTTTTTTTTAACCAAAATTAAGGATTTATTTAGTAATGAAAATATTTTATTTTTCATTTTCAACACTGTTTTTTTTTTAAAATGAAAAGATTCAAGTAACTAATTTTCCAGTTCTTCTATTAGAAATTCTAGAAAGATTCAAATAATTAATTGAATCGTTTAAAGTTTCAAGTAAATGAAAAAGATCCTTAGGGAGATGTAATCATAGAAGACAGGAGTGGAGGAAATTCCATAGGAAGGCGTATTGTTGAATTAGATGCACGTGTTTGGCATGTGATAGTGTAGATAAAAAGGACATGTTATGTTCTGGTTCTAGCCGCCCTCTAGGCAATGGTGCCTCATAATGAATGGGCATCATTCATGTCTGCTGTCTAGGGCCAGAAGGATTTGGTGATTGGTGATTGGTGCTGACCGGCCAATTTTCCCTTCCCACAAAATATAATAGCTTCGTATATTGTAATCCACGTGGACCACCACTACCACCCACCCGCCACTTATAATCTTATGTTGCCCCACCTTAAACTCCGCTATGCTCAATTGCTCAGTGCACACCTATTTGTATTGCAATTTATTTATAAAAAAATTATAATAATGGGACGTTGGTCTTGGATTGGATTGGACCCAATTGAACGTAATGCGCGTTGGGCTTAAGGCCCAATTAATTGCTACTATCACAAAACAAAACATAAAACCCAGAAGAAAACAAATGAAATAACGAGTGAAAGAAACTGAATCAGAGGACAACCATGGAAGGTAGCAACAACAGCGAAGACTTTGCAGTGGGCTGCTTGCTTTCCATCAAGACCACCTTAGGCGACGAATTCGAAGGTCAAGTCATCACCTTTGACCGTCCATCCAACATCCTTGTTCTTCATATCCTTCTTTTACTCTATTTCTTCTCCATTACATGTTAATTGTTAGCCTGCTCATTTATCTCTGTTTCTTTTTTAGAGCTAACCCTAATCGTTCATTATGTTGCGCTTTATGTTTTCTTTGGTTTCCTTAACTTCCTCGTTCCACAAGAGGGATCCAAACCTGGGCCTAGGAGAAACATAAGGTTTTTGAAAGCTAATTATATAAAGGAGTTTTCTTTTCTGGGTCAAACCGAGGATCCGCTTGATGTCAAGAAGTGTTATATTGATCTTCACAGCCTTCAAGCTAGAGAGGAATTAGCTTTAAGGTGATTTTTTATAATTGGTACATAACCTATTTGGTTGTTTATATTTTTGCTTTTGGTTATTGCTTCTGCTTGTTTTTAAGGAGGTGAATTGGATTTGCAGGCAAGCAGAAGCAGAGGCAGAGAGGATTGGAGTGGGTGTCACTGCTGAGGCGCAGAGCATCTTTGATGCCTTGTCTAAGACGTATGTTCCTTCCTCGGATTCTATGTTAACCTCGTAAATATTTTTTTTATTCTGAGTTTATTGATTTGGTCCATCTACTCTGGCATGCGCAAATTAATAGGTCTGATTAAGTTTTAGCACATCTTGTTAATTGAACTAAGTGCATTTATAGTTGTAGGGAAAAACTTTCCTTTTCTTCAGTAATAATAAACTGGTAGAAAATTGAATTATAATTTGGAAACAAAGGTGCAACCATGCTGGCCAGATTATTATTTTGTGGGAAGTAATTATCACGACTTTGTGATGCTGATCCCATAATGTACTTTGTGTATTCTTGTTGAGCACTTTTGTGGTCATTGTGTCTGTGTGTGCTTTCACCCTTAAAATGTTTAGGAAGTTAGCATGGTTATTACAGATGCATATATAGACTTTGTCAAAGTATATTTACTTTTCTAATGCAATAGATGAATCTAGATAATCAGAAATGAAATGAAGGTTGTGCTTTTTGAAATATGTAAAGAATTTGTCATAGGTGGAGATATTTGGATGTTGGTGCTGGAGGTGTGGTGGTCTATGGAGTTAGCTTGACCAAGATGGTCTGCATATCATTGAATAAAATTGTTGAACAAGGATTTCTTAGCACAAGTATGGAATAGTCGAGTAGAACTTCCTGGAGATGTTTGTGGTTAGCAGAATTATGTTGAATATAAGGTGTAAGAAAATTTTTCCAGCATCATCAGAATTTCAGATGGTGGCTTTTGCTGTTTGTGGCAAAGCTAATGGTTTTAAACATAGGGAAGATAAGAGATTAACCCTGTTGCATTTTTGTAGGGCCTGAAATAAGTTGCATCCTCAGTTTCTAAATTGAGGTGGAATGTGTCAAAATTTTCAGGTTTAGAGAATAATCGAGTTTGATGGCAAAAGTTGACGAATTTGTAAGATAGTAAGCAATAGTTTTCAGGTAAAGCAGCTAAACATTGAGATTTTACAGCTTGTTATGAGTGGTTTTATTATTGGAGAAAGAGTGGAAAATAATGTTCAAGCAATAGCTTATATTTTTGTGATGAATTTAGAGGCCTGATTGAGCAAGATGAGGGTCTTGATGGTCATCGAGCTTGCTATGAGTAATGACCTGAGAATCCTTAGCAGCAGAACTTGGGGAAGAAGGGATACAATAAGCAGAGAAGATAGAGGAAGTACTCACCAGGCATTAATGCCTTTAAAACACAAATCAATTACATTATTGGAAGTCCAAGAAGTTACTTTATTACCTGGTTTTTCACAAACATTCTTAGGCTCTTCCATATTCTATTAGGATTTGAAATCCTAAAAGTCTTCAACAGCAAAAGCTTGACCTGTCTCAGATAAAGAAAACGCAAGAGATAAGACTCTTTAGAGTTATACTTTCAAGTCATGCCAGAATTATGATTTTAATCTATCCCTTCTTACAAGTTCTCACTTGGCATGATTCTTAAAGCCCCAACTCATTAAACTCTAAACTAGCAAAAACCTTAATCTGCAAAAACATTTGTTCATTTAAATTCACTTGTGGATTCAATGAATAAAATCCCTAAATCTGTTGTCCTTTGAACATTGAGTAAATAATGTAGGAAGTCCTACTCTTGGAGCTGCATTGTTTATATTGTTGTTGCTGGCTTAATCTTCTGCATTAAATGAAATTGTTGAGGTCTGATGGTATGATTAATGATTATGCTCTGTATGGGGTCACTAACAATGATAAACTGTTATCTGATTTGAATCAGCATTTACTGAGGCATTAACCAATAACAGCATGTCATCTAAAACTTCTTATACTGTTGAAGTTTGCATGTGTCCCACCTCGCTCCCCCATCTTTTCATCTCTCAATAATAATAATAATGATGATGATGATGATGAGAAGAAGAAGAAGTCATAGTTTTCAGATTTTGAATCATATTGTTTCCTGTGCAAGCAGCTCAAAAACTTTTGAATAAGCTCTAGTGTTTCAGTGTCATTTATATTTAATCTATGAAATCAGTTTTACTTTGCATGATGAGTGCATATCATTGAATAATTAGAATGTTTTTGCTTTTTATTATCAACCTCAATGTATATAACCAGGCTTCCCGTGCGCTGGGACAAGACTGTAATCGTGGTTATGAATGAAGTGAGGGTTAGCAGTCCATATCTCCCTGAATGTGTAATTGGAGGAGCTCCGGCTGCTAATGATAGGGTGAAGAAAGTGGTAAGACATTACAAAAAATGAGATCCTTTTGAATTTCTATGAAATTCGGAAATTTATTTGTTTATATGTTGCTCCATTCCAGCTTGAGTTTGAGAGAAAGAGGTTACTAGTTCGTGGTGCCAGTCAGTGATGAATGTATTACAAATCTTATCACTGCTGGGAAAGGCACCTTGAGAAATGGATTATTGTGGGTATGTTGCTTGCACCCAACCCTAGTACAACCTGTACAACCTTAACTAAGAAGGACATGTTTCTATGCTAAGACAATTGAAGTTACATTGATGAACAAATATAGTTTTCACCTAGAATTAATTAGTAGCTATTCTTTCATTTCGTTGCCTCTAACATTACCAATTTTGATATGGTACTACCAGAACAGATTTGATTCTGGTTTCTAAGTTATTGCAAGTTCTTAGTCTGCTGCCATGTAACTTGTTGATGTTAAATTGTTGCATAAGCTCGTTACCTGGCATTCATAAGAACTATATTTGCAGTTATATTTTATTGAAATATTACCAAATTACTCTGAATTCTTTCCCAAGTTATAAGTCATTTTCTCCTTTCTGTGAAAAGAAGATAACCTATTGCATAAAATTGAAGCATCACCCTTTGCTTTTCATTGAACCTAGAATGATGTAGTTGCCAATCATGCTCTCTTGCACAAAGACACACACAGACAGACTTGCTGCCAATCCTAAAGTTTATATTCTGAGCACCATCACCCTTTGTTATCTTTGGTGTCATAGGATGACATGATTGTAAGACTGGCAATTTGAAGATTCAAGCTACTGAGTTGGAAACTGTAATTTAGCAGTGGCATTTATACTGTCGTTTGACTTAACTTTGAGGATTTATACTGTATGTTTGGCGGTTATTGTTTAAATTATTGCTGGAAAAGGCAATTTGTTGAAAATTATGATTAGCAATCCTTAAAGTTTGCTTTGAAGGTGAATTTTGCTTATTTTATGTATAAAAGTTTTGATAACAGTTAAAGGGTATTTCGAAACTGTTTTTTTTTTTTTTTTTTTTTTTTTTTTTAAAAATTTTAAAATTGTAAAAAAAAAAAAATTTTTGGAAAAATTAAATTTTTTTAGATTACATAGAAATAAAAAAAAGAAATTTTAAGTTTAAATGTTTTGTCAAATAAAGATT